>PVIY010034877.1:0-26793 GCA_004026745.1 Myrmecophaga tridactyla
AGAGACAGCAAGACCAAGAGTGTCTCTCTTGCCTACCAATTGTAAGATTGGCTCTACTATGAGTCTTCCACCCCCTCCTGAGGGCAATGTCCCTGGTCTCCCCCAAAACAGGCACCCGCAGTGGCCTGCCTCAGGGATGTGTGATGAGCACTGGGTACCCCAGCAAGTTCTCTCTGTGTGTGGTTAAAATGATTCTGCTATCTCCCTGGTTCCCCAGTGGGACCTCCCAGCTGTGGGACTGTGAGGGATGATCTCTCCAGCTGGCAGCAGAAGTGGGAGTGCATTGCTGTCTGACATCAAATCTTACCAGTCCCAGGTGTGGTCACAATTGAATAAAATCACCCCAGCTTCTAAGTCATAATTTCTCTGCTTTTTCTATGTATTTATAAGTTTTCCAGTCCTCCCCCCAGTTTTTTTGTTTGTTTGTTTTTCTGGCTTTATTCCATTGTGATTGGAGAAGATACTTGATATGATTTCAATCTTTAAAATTTATTTAGGCTTGATTTGTGACATGGCATATCATCTACCCTAGAAAATGATCTGTATTCAATTGAGAAGAATGTACAATATGCTGTTATTCAATGAAGTGATCTAATATGTCAGTTATAGTTAATTTATAGTATTGTTCAAGTTCTCTATTTCATTATTTATCTTCTCCCTACATGTTCTATTCATTATGGAGAGTTGTGTTTTGAAGTCTCCTACTGTTAATGTAGAATTGTATATTTCTCCCTTCAATTCTGTCAATGTTTGCTTCATATATTTTGCGGCTCTGTTGTTTGTTCATATATGTTTGTTCATATATTTTCATATATAGCTTGTTGAATTTACTCTTTTATCAGTGCATAGCATCCTTCTTTTATTTTTAATGGTTATTTACTTAAAGTCTATTTTATCTCATGTAGTATAGCAACCCAACCCAACTCTCTTGGTTACTATTTACGTGGCATATTTTTTCTATCCTTTCATTCTACTTGTGTCTTTGAATTGAATGTGAGTCTATTTAAACAGCATATAGTTGAGTCATGCTTTTTAAATCCATTCTGCAATTCTCTCTCTTTTGACTGGAGATTTTAACTCATTTTCATTTAATATAACTAGAATAATGCAAGACTTATGTCTACATTTTGCTTTTTGTTTTTTCTAAGTCTTATACCATTGTTGGTTCTTAATTATTTAATTACTACTTTCATTTGCATTCATTTGCTGTTTTGCAATGAACTTTTTAGTATTCTTTTTCATTTCACCTGTGTATGTTTTTCAGATATTTTCTTTGTGGTTTCCAATGGGGCTTAAATTTAATATCCTGAATCTATTACAATCGTGTTCAATTTGCTACCAACGTAACATCAATAGCATATACAAAATATGTTAGTATCCTCCTCTATCCTCAATCTTTATGTTGTTCTCACAAATTGCATCTTTATACATTGTGTGTCCAAAATCTCAAATTTAGTATTAGTTTATATGTGTTTGTATTTTAGATACTGTATGAATGAAAACTAAAGATATAATAGTATTATCATTTATATTTAGCCATATATTTATATTTATTGGAGTCTTTATTTCTTCAAGTGGCTTTAATATACTACCTTTTTTCTCTTCCTTTCAATCAGAAAAACTCCCTTTAATGTTTCTTATATGGCTGGTATACTTCAGATTTTGTTTATTAAGGAATACCTTAATCTTCCCCTAATTTTTGCAAGATGGTTTTATGTGCTATAGAATATTATTGTTTTTCTTTTTCAGTCCACACTTTAATATTTCTCCCCACTGCCTTCTTGTCCTGATGAGAAAGCAGTACTTTATCTTATTGAAGCTCCATACTAAGTGATGTGTTGCTTCTCTCTTGCTGCTTTTAGGATTCTCTCTTGTCTTTCATACTTGATTATTTGTATATAACGTGCGGGTGAGCTCATTGATTTTCTTGGATGTGTAAATTCATGTATTTTATTAAATTTGGGAACTTTCAAGCCATTGTTTCTCCATCACTTCTTCTTTCTGCCTTTTTCTCTTTCTTCTCCTTCTGGGACCCTAGTAATGTATGCAATGGTATGCTTTATATGTTCCATAGGTCTCTTAGGCTCTGTTCACATGACTTCATTCATTTTCTTTCTGCTCCTCAGACTGAATAATATCAATTGTCTTATTTTCAAGTTCACAGATTCTTTCTTGGCATGCTCCATTGTGCTTTTGAATTCCTCTAATGGGTATTTTGTTTTAAATGTTTTAGTCATCAACTCCAGTATTTTTGCTTTGTTGTTCTTATGATCTTTATCTCTTTATTGAAATTTTCATTTGTTCATGTTTTATTTTCTTGGCATTATTCAGTCCCTTGTCCATGGTTGCCTTTATATTCTTGAAAATATTTAAGGCTATTCTGTTAATAATCTTTTTTTAATTAAAAAATTCAAAATTTTTTATTCTTCATTAATATTTTCTGATGTTTTATCTTTTTCTTTTGGATGGACTATTATTTCCCATATCTTTACATTCCTTACATTCTTTTGTTTCATAATGGAAATTTTGATATTTTATTTATATTCTGGAATTTAGTCCCTGAGGTATCTATTCCCTAAGTTTATCTAGCTATTGTTATGGCAGAGATTTCCTTGAAAGCCAGGAGTTATTATAATAGAAACATACATACTTGCACAATAACAAAACAAAACAAAACACTTATCCTGTTCTTTTTATATTGAGTCAATGTGCATTGATGCTCTCTTTCAGCGCTCAGCTGTCATAACATTGAACCTGAAGAACAGCCTAAGGTAAAAGCATAGTGTCCTCTCCCATCTCTTCTGAGCATGTGTCATGTTCTGGAAAGGCATTCATGGTTTTAGGAGTTCTCTCGCTTACTTGGCTCCTAATAGTCTTTTTTCCATGCCAGTGCACTCTATTGAATGTTTTAAAACTCGTCATACTTTGTCCCAGGCCATTGGTTCTTTGTTCAGGGCAAGTTGTAGAATAGGAGGCTGGAGACAACTAGTGTTCTGGTTCATTCATTCAGGCTGCCACCAGACAGACTGGTATGGACATATATTCACCCAAGTATGTGCAGAAGGGTTACTCTGTTCCCTCTGGACGTGGAACCAGGGACTGCACTGAAAACATGAGCAGGTTCTATAGTGAGCCTATTGAAAGAGGGGATGGGTAAAGGGCCAGGTACCATAAGATTTTCCTGCCATTTTTAAGTTGCTTTTCTCTTGATTTGTCACTCACCCAGTGGCGACAGTCCTTTATCTGTTTGTTAGAGCTCTGAGAAAGATGGTTCTGCCAGTTTTTGCTTACTGCTTAGAAATTCTTTGGGGAGAAAATGCTGGAGCATCTCACTTTGTCATCTCGATGTCATCCTTCCTTACGAATCACTTTTGATGCTTTGTACTTGTGAAAAAAAGTTCATTGTAAAAATATACAGTATTAGAATTTAAGGCATATCCTTTTATTTTCATAATATTAAAAAGGGTATTGATTTTTTTAAATGTATTTTTCCTGTTTCAGTGGCTACAAGTATTGAAAGTGTATTAAGTTTTAAATAAGGTGTGTTTTCTGCTGTAAAGTTTTCTGTGGAAGGTAAACAATTCAGAAGATTAAGTGATGTAGAAATAATTCATATAATTTATTTTAACTGAGGAAGAAGATCTGGGCTGACTGTGTGCATTAACCTAAATGAAGATGGTCCAGAAATAAATTTCCTAGGGAACTTGGTGCTTATACCTGGGTTTTGGTTGGGTAGGATGTCCCAGGAATAAAATCAGATATATTGCTGATCTGAAGAATTGATTAGAGAGCACAGATACAATTCTGCTTCAGTAATTTTACTAATTTGATTAAGTGAAAAGTTTTGGGTTTTACTCACAAGAAACCAATGACACAGATCTATACAACCAGATCTTAAACAAAATAACTACTTTCAAGTTTAGGTTGCGTTACAATTAGTTGAATTGGGAAAGTCTCTGGGTATATCATTAATTCTAAGCTTGAAAATTTCTTCTCCTCTTTTAACAAACCCATTAGGTTAGAAAACATTCTGGAAACATGTAAGCCAAAGATTATAAACTTGAGGGTGTGTGGGTAGAGGGAGCAAGAAAAAGATGGAAGCATTTTTATTGTATACATTTAATTTTCCTGCTATGCATTTAAGTGACTTGCTTCTCCTATCTGCAACTAAAATCCTGACAAATATATCTTTCATAGCACAATTATTTTGAGATTATCTTTTTGGATATTTATCTCATTGATTACAGTTTGCTGGTTTCAGGGAAGAAAATATGCCTGAAACATCTTTATATTCTCAGTTCTGCACAGTGCCTGGCACAAAGTATTGCTCCATAAATGTTGCTTTATTTTATGCACTGTTTCCATGTAGAACACACATCTCTTTTCTCCAAAGGACAGACCCAGTAGGCAAAGATACTCATGGGTAACATTTGTGTGACCTCTGTTGTATTTCATCATCCTTTCAGCTGCCCAAAATAGTATGAATAGAATCATCTTAACATTCTCCTTTCCTGCCGACCCCTGTGCCCCACCTTCTGCCCACAAAAACTCATAGGCAAATAATCATTTGGTTTCTAAGTACTATTTTTATCATCCCAAACTGTTTCATCCAGTCTCTTTGCTTCTCCATAGTCTGCTGCAGCTCAGCACCTCCCCATTTGTCAGCATCGCTCTCCACCTTTCACCTGGACCTCTGTAATAACCTCCTGGCTGGTCTTTCTGCCTTCAGAGTCTCTTATATTCCAATCTGTCACTCACAGAGCCAGCAGCATCATGATTTAAAAGAATAGATTTAGTAGTATACCTGCCATGCTTAAAATTAAAAAAAAAGAAAATTTATATTTCCCTGTAAGCTTACAAGACAAAATCGACACTGTAATAAGCTGGGGATTTTAAAAAATGGATTATCATCTGTTAAAAATCCTTAATTTCCATGGATTTTTCAGAGATGCCTGAAATATGCTAGTTGTGTTTCTTTTTTAGAGTAAAATATTATGTATTTACTTTTAAAAATACCAACCTATTTGGAATTCCTATCTTGAGTGTAGAGTTGTTGTGGGTAAACAAATGTTATTTCTCTCCGTTTAATGATCTTTGCCATATCCATATAATCTAAAATATGAACTGAAGGATTAATGATGTGTCAGATCTCCTTTAAATCCATTCGCAACTGCGATACAAACTGCAAAAAGAATCTCCACTATTTGAGTGGAAAATACATCAATCACAGACATGAGCAGTCTGCTGGTCCAGGTCAATACCTTCCAGCCCATTAAACAGAGGTAAGGAAAGCAAGTTTGCTTACATTCAATATGCCACTGAACAGGGAATTGCAATAATGCAGATCTCTGCCTATAGCTTGCCAATATTAACTTGAAAAATTACCAATCATTAATTAATTAATCCATCACAGCCCTAATTGTTACTGAACTTTTGCATTAATATGAAAGGAAATTTAATGAAGTAAGTTAAAGAGATTTGATAAAACAAACAAACATCAAAACCCATTTTATTAGATTACATCAAAAGACCCTTCTATAACTAGTGAATCTAGGTGTTTGGAAAGAATCCTTGTGGCAGTTTGTGAAGGAAATTATGTCCATAGAAACACTGAAACATTCTAGGGTCTGCTCGTTCTCTAAAAATGGTAGTCTTATTTGCATATCTTTTCATTTATTAGGTCATTAGGCAACCCCATAGCATTTTTATGTTATTATTTAAGTATGAATAGTGGAAAAATGGCTGTTTATTCTGATTTCCTTAATAAAGGGAAATGCAAAATTCTCTAATAGACTAAGATAGTGTTTGGCATTAACATGATCAGCACTTTAGTTGAAGAGTCTGGATGATATAATGAACTCTGAGAGTGAAGCTTGAGTCAAAGAGGAAACCAGGCTGTTCAGTTGCAAATGCCTATAATATTAAACTGGGTCCATCTGTCATTATTATCTTTTCCTTTCTCTGGGTAGATATATGGATGACGTCATGCTTTGCTCCTTGAAGCATGCCTGGGAATATGTACAGAGTCAAAGATTCATGAAGATACTTCATCTTATTTTTGGTTTAAATAACTACAAAGTCTTAGCCATTTGTTTTATATTCTTAACACAATTGTCCATTAAATTATACCTAAAGAATAGAACCAACTCATGAAGATTGTTTCTGTATTACCTGCTGTTAATATTAGTGGGTCTTTCAAATTTCCTTTTGCAAAATCTGAAGTGTTTCAAACATATTCAATTTTATTGCAGCTGTTTACATAATGATGATATTTTGATTGAAAAAAGAGAAGACTCCATTTGTTTTTCCTGATTAGAAAATGAAAATAGAATAAAAAAGTTGTTTTTCAAGTCAGTAACATTCAATATCAGTAAAGCAATAAAGCTTCACCATTATTTAAAGTTGAAAGCCACATAAAGTAACAGCCCTCAGCGTGTGGACCCTAGATGTGCTTTCTTACTTCTACTTGATTACTTCTACTTGATGGCCCATATGGTAGTGTATTATGTTTGGCCACTCAACTAGAGTAGATTCATTTATTAGCTTCTGGATGAAAGCAAAGGCTCTATGGTAAGCACAAGGCAGGCCTCTTACAATATCTCCATTGCTTTCATTGGCCAGATGTTGGGGCATGATGATTACGTATAAGTCCAGAAGTATTTCTGATGATGTTTTTGCTTGCTTTTTTTTTTTTTTGCAGGAAGATATTTGGAATATCTGAAGATTATTAAGAGTTAATTAAATAAAAATTAGGTTATATCAAAACAAGTTGGTGACAAAACTGCATTTGACTGTCTGTGAAAAACACTCTTATGATATTTTGTCATTAAAACCAATAGCTCTCTAATATTCCCTTTTCAGTCGAAATACATGTTGCAAGATCATACCATGTTTAAGAGTTGGATATTGTATAAAATGGGTGTCATCTTTAAGAAGCTGTTCTAGTTTGCTAGCTGCTAGAATGTGGTATACCAGAAATGGAGTGGTTTTTGAAAAAGGGCAATTTAAAGAGTTATAAGTTACAGTTCTAGGGCCATGAAAATGTCCCAATTAAAGCAAGTCTATAGAAACGTCCATCAAAGGCATCCAGGGAAAGATACCTTGGTTCAAGAAGGCTGATGAAGTTCAGGGTTTCTCTCTCATCTGGAAAAGCACGTGTTGAACATGGCATTGTCTGCTAGCTTCTTCTCCAGGCTTCTTGCTTCATGAAACTCTCTGGTGGGATTCTCCTTCTTCATCTCCAAAGATCACTGGCTGATGGACTCTTTGGTTGTCTTGTCATTCTGTTGTGGTTCTGCAGCTCTCTTCTTGTTCTCAAAAAAAGGAACTTGCTCCAAAATGTCTCCTCTTTTATAGAATTCTGGTAAACTAATCAAGTTTACCAGACCCATGTAGAATGGGTGGAGACTATCTCCATCTAATCAAGTTTAATATCCACAATTGATTGAGTCACATCTTTGTGGAGATAACCAAATCAAGTTTCCAACCTATACTACTGAATAGGGATTAGAAGAAACCGTTGGTCCCACAAGATTGATTAGGATTAAAACATGGCTTTTCTAGGGTACATAAACCCTTTCAAACCAACACAAAGCCTTATTACATTATCCTGTTTATTTATTTTTTATTACATGGGCGGACACTAGGAATCAAACCCAGGTCTCCGGCATGGCAGGCGAGAGCTCTGCCACTGAGCCACTGTTGCCCACCCTATCCTATTTATTTTAAGCTTTATAAAACGTTAACTCAAAGAAATTTTACTTCTATTTAACTATGTAAATCATTAATTTTTTATTTTTAGAATACAATTGCAGTATGCTATATTGTCAAAGTAATGCCAGTGTTAATATTATGAACGTTAACCTAGTCATGTACTGTACTTGCCCTAAAATTGTCTGTTCTATCATGATTTCTTTTAACTGTTTTGAAAATGAATTACATGACAAGCCAAGAGTTAAGTAAAATTATTCAAAATATGTTCAGATATAAAAGTGAGCTAGAAAGAGGCACTTAAAAAATAAGTGAATAAGCTTCCTAGAGTAGAAGGAAAGAATATTGGTCTATTAGCTTGGGTTCTCCAGGTAAACAGAATGCACAAGATTATATATATATATATATATATATATATATATATATAATATAATATAATATAATATAATATAATGTTATTATATTTTTAATGTAAGTAATATTAAATATCAGGAGATTTATCATGGGAATGGTCTCATGTGACTGCAACTGCAGGGATTATAAAACATGAACTCTGCAGGGCAGGCTGCAAAGTGGAGACTTCCATGAAGGTTTCAATGAATTTCCCAGGAGAAGCTGGCTGGCTGAAGTAGAGAGAATGTCTTCTTTCTGACTCCTGAGTTCATCAGTTCTTTTAAGGCCTTCAACTGATTGGATGAGTTTTCTCTCATTGCTGAAGGCCATCTCCTTAGCTGATTGTAGATGTAATCAGCCATAGCTACAATAAACTCATTAATGATTTAAATCCACGAAGTACTCTTACAGCAAAGCCAGGTCAGTGCTTACTTGTCCAAAGAACAAGATGCCATAGCCTAGCCAAGTTAATAAATGAACTTCACCATTATAATTAGCAAGAAAAATACCACAAAGATATCCTACACATTAAGTATTTTGCCAGTTAAGATTCTATGTTTCAAAAAATTCCTCATTGCTGAATATGTCAATACGCTGTTCTTGTGTTTGTACTTAGCTTAATGTGTGTGTTATTCATTTTACAAACATTGTCATCAGTTCTTTTTTAATTTAATTTTTATGTTTATAACTTATGCATGCAGTAGTTTAAAAAGTCAAATCATTCTAGCTTATAAAGACATAGAGCAATTCACTGATCCCCGCCCTCACTGCAATTCCTGTACACCTGTTGCTGTCATTACTTTTACCTGTTTTATTTATTTATTTTCTGAGAATTATCTCCATATTGCCAAATTAAAAGCTTATCATACTAAGTGTTAATTTATAAGTTTCAGACTTATGATCAGATTTTATTGAGGAAAATGTGAGTTTAGTTCTGTGAAGTTTTCACTACTTGCAGACTTACATGATTTTCAGTATAAGCCCCACACCTTGTGGTAGGTTCAATCATGTCCCCCATAGAGTTATGTTTTATTCCGATCCCCCTGTCCAGTGGATGCAAACCGTTTGTAAATAGGATCTTTGGATATGTTAATAGTTAGGGTGAGTCAGGTGGTGGATGTGAACCCATTTGTAAATAGGAGCTTTGAGGAGCTAATTAATTAAGGGGAGGTCAGCATGAATGTGATGGGTCTTAATCCAACTGCACTGAAGTTCTCACAAATGATGGAAATTAGACATGGATATAGAAGCCAGAGAAGGATACAGACATAACCATGGCATGGAGGCAGAGATCAAGCCAACATTACAACATTATAGACCTACAGGCTAGTTGAATCCTTGAATTTGGACTTCTAGCCTCCAGAATGGAGAGACAATAAATTCCTATTGTTTGCTTTTCATATAAAATTCATATATTTGCTTTTCAGTTTCCAAAATGTTGCCACTGTCAATGCTTAACTTTTCTTTCTGCTTTTAGGGGATTATGCAGTTTCCCTTTTTCTTTCTAGTATGTGAGATTTTTAGAAGAGAACACAAGAATGTTCATCTTGCTATATTTGTGTCACTGATTTTTTTTCTGTCTGCTATGAACTCATTAGATATAATTAATTCAAATATAATAATGTTTCAAAAATGGTTTTACATAAAATAGCTCTAATCCTTATGGTCTCTTCTATTTGTAATTACTTTTAATCAATTATCTTAATTTCAGCAATTTTTAAATCTTTGTGCCAACTCGCTCATTTCCCCTTCACAGTATAGCAATTCATACATGTGCCTGATAATAACACTGAACTCTATTAACAGCATAAAGAAATGCTCATTTGAGGTTCTCAAATGGTTACACAAATGTCAACTCATTTGTCCTCCCTCTAGCTCTGTGCAATCATTGGTGAGAGGCAATGCCATCTTCACATTTATAATTAGAATGCTTGTTCCCTTAGAGACTGTGAAATTCCTGAGGCTTACCCCACAAATCAGTTGTGTTAAGTGGATGAAATCTAACATCTACTGTTTGCAGTAACCATCCAACATCACTCAGTTCTTCACAGCCATATTCACCTAAGGACAATGGAATATCTTCCGGTAGAATCAATCTTTGTGATTTCCCAAAAGAATTTGATGAAAAAAATGAGGAAATTCATATACTATAGGACATAACCTATAGACTGGTTATAAAATTTCACTGGGAGAAGGACCTACCTATCAGTATATATTTTTTCCTCAGCAAAGGTTTCTGTCAAAGGTTCAAAATAAAGTAGTAGTCTCTTGGGCAAAACAGGCACTTGGTTGCCAAAGATGTGAAAACCTACAGGCATGCTGTCTTTCTACTCAACCGTATAATGCAGCACTTTGCCACCTCCATTAAAAGACTGACTTTGTATCGTCCCATGCATTTTATAATATTTCTATCTAAATGCAGATTTCTTATTCCACACATACCATGTAGTCAGGTTTTCCATAAAAATACCAGCAGGAGAGTACATTGAAATTCACTTTGCATATTAAAGAAATCTCTAAGATTCCTTCTTTTATTTGTTTTATCAACTCAAGCAATAAGCAGGAAAATTAGAGTTTCAGCAATGACAGAAAAGCCATTTATGATTTTATCAAGCTTACTGCTGTTTTCTCCTGCTTAGATGACTCACAGACTCTTTAGAGCAAGCCAGTTAAAAATGTTCCACTAGAAAATGAAATAATTCCATCTGTATCACTTCACTCAAGTCCTGTAGTGCCCCAATACCCAGTGACAGCTTCACTTTGAATAACATGCCCCTTGAATGCTTTTCTTCCTGATATATACAGCACACATAAAATATGTCTCATCAGGCTATGTGCCACTTGAAAACACTATTACAAGTGCCATAATATTTTCCAGCATATATCTTACTGGCGTGGTTGGGTCATGAATGTAGTCAGAGCCTAACAGACAGAAAATATATCTCTTTTTATACTTTTTGCAAAATTTTAACAGAGAAAGCAAATTTGAAAATGACTGTCACTAGAATCATGGAAAATTTCCAAGTAGCTCGTTATATGTAGTTTACTGAAGCTTTCTGCAAGCCCACAGGCAATGCACTACGTAAGGAATAAATATTATGCATAGCAAAATAAGGAACACATAAAATTAAAGAGAATATTCCTAACCCTGTAAGTACAAAGATCAAGGTTTAAAAAAGACATTTCCCTTGTTCATTTTATGAAAGTATTTTCTAAAATCCATATTATCTTTAAAATATTATAACAGGAGACCAAGGAATGCACGTACATATATTCACATACAAATGAGAGCATTTAACTGAAATAAAACCCTCTATTTAAGCAAGGGCAGTAATTTAGGACCTGAAACAACTTGAGTAAATTTGACCTCATCTAAGTTGAATCTCTAAATTGGAATTTCTGGAATTACCTGAAAACTATTTATTAATTTATAAGCATTGTTGTTTTGCCTTTGTGTAGCTAGTTTGCAAGTGTAGCATGAAAACAAATAGTTTTCTAAGTCTATTTCTTAACGTACATATAAATTAGAGCATTTAAGGATTTATAATTTATTTAACCCTAAAAATATATATTCTTTGTTTTTTTACTTTAACAATTTTTAGCTTTCTCATTATCCACTGTATCTGCAACAGTGTTTTTCTTAATTCATCTCTTGGCATGTCTAGGAAGGAAATTAAATATTACAAATTATTTTTCTATGTCTCAATGAGCCAACATAAAAATATGTAGATATATGACATACTTTGTGTTCACCCATTTCAAAAATAGTTATTTCATATATTTCCAATAAAAGGAAATTTTACAAATTGAAATAAAATTGAGAATACTTTAGGTTATTTCTACTTTCTACCAAGCATTGCGAAGGTGATTCAAATTCAATTAAGGTGGGCAGCATTTGGAGGAGCCAGGGGTTCAATCTGTATCGCTGTCTGGCTATGTCATGGTCCAACAACAGTGGCGTACTGAGTTGTCAATGATCTGGAAAATGGCATGTGAGATAAATATTTGACTCTGCATTTATTCTCTTCTTGGTGGTAGAATGAGTCTTCTAATTACTGTACATATCAGTTATTGCTAAGGATATAATTTGCATTTTGTAGTGCATCACCTTGTCTAAAGAACGACTTGCCTGTGTTTGCTGTAATTTATAATTTTTTTCCTTCTCAGCAGAAGCCTGGCAACTAAAGCACATTTATTTGTCCTAGCTCTTGAATCATCACATTCTGATATTTTATTTTGTTCGCTGGCAAAATCAAAGGCAAGAATGCTCTATGGAGCTTTCTATGAGGATACAAGGAAAGAAGCCGTTACACTGTTGTGGTAGGGCCCGTCACGTGTGGCACACACCTTTGAAAGGCTATAGCATGGAAATCATTAGAAAGGGAACGATTTTCACAGCCTTTAGGGGAAAAAGTTGGAAATACTAAATCGAAAGGGAGCTTAATGCAAGGCCAGAAAGACAACTATTGTTGGCAGATTTGAAATGAAACGAAACACCTCACTTCCAGCAGAAGGTTGCACATCGTCCCTGGTGAGACAAAGAATTAAATACTTGTCACAGGTGATCTATGGCTGACACCCTGAACGACACGACGGAGTAAGGTTGCAGACCTCTCTGGGAGCCGTTTGCTCCCAGGTGAGCAATGAAAAGCCAAGAACAAAGCAGCAGTTCGATGGTTCTTTTTCCCTTCCTGCTACTCTTTCTAGTTTATTCATGGGAAGACATGGATATTTTTCTCTAAAGAGAAAAAAAAATATTTAACCAAGTTACTCAGAGGTATAATGGTGCCCACGGTTTTACAGTCAAAATATTTTCCTCTTGCTTGAAATTTTGACGCTGTGTCAAGAATAACTCCAGTGTTATGCATCGGGATTCTTAATGTTCAGCTCCTGAGAGCAAGCATTTGACAGCGCGGTGTAACTTAAATAGAATTTCATTGTGTTACTCTTACTTGATTCTCCATCCACTTCGGATGAATATGAATCTAATTCATGGCAATCTTGACCCTTTTAATGAATTTGGATGAACAAGGAAAAAGATAATCTGTTGTGGAAGTGTGTCCTTTCCTTTAGAATATTCATTTCGTATATGCTGACCCCTTACTGATGAAGGAACATGTTTAGAAACAAGTCTGTGAGCTATGATTTGCATTACTGAAGAGGTGGGAATATTTGTTAGGGGAAAATTACATAATTATTTCATCAGTCTTTCAGTACCTAGAACTATTTATGCCAAGAGCAGAATCTTAGGTCATATTTCTATTAAAACATTTTTATAAAATCTTTCATACATTAGATATGTAATTGGATGCAGTTTAACTTGATATGAAGTTAGAATGTAGAGAAAACAATTCACATATCCTTGAGGCCATTCAGTAGAAGATTCATAGGGTTATCCAGGCTGATGTAATTTAATTTTCTATCAGAAAATGTGTTGATGTTGTAGTTTAAGTCCAAAAATCCAGATGGAAATGACATTTAACTATAAACAGAGTCCAAAGTAACTTGCATATGGCCAAGAAATTAAATGGCAAATGGCATATTTGGTGATTGAAAAGTTTTGGTAAAGTATGGTGGTGATGGCTGCACTGTGCTCTGACTGTAATTAACACCACTAAATTATACATTTGAATGTGGTTAAAAGGGGAAATTTTAGGTTGAATAAAATTACTAGAATAAAACTTAACATTAACATAGGACCGTACAACATGGAGAACCCTACTGTAAACTACAGACTATGATTAATAATATAATCATATTTTTTCATCAATTGCAACAAAAGTGCCACACTTACACAAAGTGTTGACTATAGGGAGCAGTGTGTGTGTTTTGGGGTATGGGGTATATATGAGATCTCTGGATTTTCTGCATGGTTTTTATGTAAACCTAAACTCTAATAAAAAGAATAAATTAAGTAAGACACATTAAAAAGGATATATATATATATATGTGCATGAATATGCATGTGTACTTGTCAATGTTTTATACATATGCATTATATACAAACACGCACACATAAATTACAGTGTTGCAAACAAATTTCAATTGTCTTGATATTTCACTGTGAATATTGATTTCAAATCTTTAAAGCAAGTTCTTTGAAAGCTCTGATTTTTACAAGCTGCTCCAGTCCATGGGCCAGAGAAGCAATGTTAAATGCAATGGAAATTTACCAGATGGTATTTTTCTGTACATGAGCACATAGATTTTATTTTAATGAGGTAAGGATTTAGACTTAGCTTTATATTACAAAAGAAACTGACTTTTTTTTTTTCTGCAAAGAATTGGGTAATCAACCCAGGGTTTATTAAGATTATTTTCCAAAAACATTCCACATCATTTTTTTTCTCTCTGAGGACGTATGGGTGGCCAATTCATCACCTCCAGCCTTACAGCTTCAGCTCATTTTGAGATGCCTAAAGTTAGTGAATGCTCCTCCAAGTCTTTACATAACCGTCATGCTCAATGAGGTCTACCCTAAATCTCTTCTCTAAAACTCCAGCCCACCTCACTTCCTGGTACTCTTGATACCTCTTATACTTCTCTAATGATTTTTCCATAACACTCTCACCTTCTAGAATCTCATAAGATGAATTATTTATTAATCTTACTATATGCTATTCATCTCCCACATTATCTTGTAAACTCCACAAAGGTGGCCTCTGTTTCATAGGTTTATTGAAAAGCTGAAACCATGACTGGCACAGGGTAGACACTAAAAAAAAAAAATTGCCGAGTAAATTTCACCCTTCATCTCTGAATATGAGATCTTGAAAATGCTCTTTCTAGATCTGTCTTTCTGGATAAGCAAGGTTATGCTATGGTGATAAGGGGATAGGTTGAATGATGTACCCTGATAAATACATGTTCTTCATCTTTATCCACATTCCTGTGGGTGTAAACACAGTTTTAATAGGACCTCTTGAAATTATTTTTAGTTAAGGTGTGGTCAACAGAAGCAATGTAGGCCTTAACTCAGAGAAGGCCACAGGAGAAGTCAGGGGGAGCTGGAAAAGGAGTGGCCATCACAATGTAATGGGAAACAAGGTTTCAAACCAAGGAACCCCAAGGATTTCTGAGAGTCAGCACCAGGACGGTAGACTTCAGGAAAATGTGAGCCTTATAATATCTTGACTTGGGACTATTTCTAACCTCAGAGTCATGAGCCAATTAAATTCTGTGTTTAAGCCAACCCATTGTGCGGTATTTGTGGTATAGCAGCTCTGGCAGACTAAGTCAGACTTGCACATCTCACTGGCTTAAAAGAGTGAAGGTTTACTTCTCACTCATATTACATAGTCTCTTGTATCAGCTCAGGAGCTTGGAACTGTGTTTTCATCTCTCTGGTACCCAAGATGAGGGAGGCTCCAATTCAGTGTGTCCACTCTTGGATGAAAGATGGAATGGAAAGCACTCAATAGAAGGAAAACAGGGTCAACTATAAATGTTGGTCTTATCTTTTTCCTTCTCTGTGTCTCAAGTACCAAGATTTCCTTCTTCCATAAGGAACCAATCTCTAAAATAAGTTGAGAGCAATAAAACAGCTTTGATAGTTTTTCCTCCCCCTCTTTCCTCTGCTTCTTCTGCGCCTGATCTTTTCTTGCTTATTTATGAAATCTCTTACTCTTTCCATACCTTGTAATTCATGTTTCTTTTCTCTTCTTTTGAAATGGAAATAGCTTTATTTTTAAAAATTTCCTATATATATAAATATTAGTTCAAACAAAACTTCAGAAATAATTACTTGAAATCTAATCTGAGGTTTAATCTCTATGTAGTTTTATCATTTTCCTCTTTCTCTTTCTCTCTGTATTTTCTTTTTCTTTATATTTCTGTCTCTTTGTCTCTATCTCTCACACAAACACACACATTCACATACATGAAAATAAACACAGACATTTATTTGCATATGATCATATTATATGGGCTTATTTTTTTTGACTTGCTAGCATATTGTTGGCATTATCAATAATTTTTGATATACGTTGATATTTTAATGTTTCAGAGTAACAACCTGAATGAATTCAGAATATTTAACCTGCATCCTTCTGAAGCATGCTTAGCTAGTGTCCATTTTTATAATATTGCTAATAATATTGCCATAATCAACCATATACTTGCATCCGTGCGTATTTTTCTGAATTATGCCTTTTAGAAGTAGACTTGATAGATAAGTCCTGCTCAATTTTAAAGCTGTTGATAAATACTAATTCCCTCTATTCAGGTTGTTCACCAGCAGGGTATAGAAATACATTGTCACCCACGTTATCCTTCTTTTTCATGTGTTTTCATATAATAAAACATCTTACTGACAATGGTTTTGGAGGCCAAATGTGTTTGGTGGAGGAGGGGGTAGTTTTGGAAACAAAGTTTAAAAATAATCTCGTATTTAACTGCAATAAACTCATTTAAAGAAATCTAGGAAAATACTTGAACAGCAAATATTAAATAAATATTATTTGGTTTATTAAACTAATAATCATTTATTAAGATAATCATTTACTAATTCATCTACTGTTCAAATACGAATTTTTACTTCCTCATTTGCATAAATGAAGATACAGCTAACAAGTAATTCCTTATGTGTAAGAGACGTATTACCATATGAAAATTAAATATTCACTAAGTATTTCTCATATACTAATAAATAGTCCCAGATCTACAATTTTTGTCTCTGGCATATTATAAAGTTTTATGTGGAAATTACTAAAGAAAATACTTTGCACCTTAAGACATACTTATTGCAATAAAAAAAATGAATCATTTACAACCTGTTAATTACCTGAGACAATATTTGGAAAAATAAAAGTAACTGAAAGTATTCAGATACAAACTGTCAATGCTTCAGGCATATAAAACCTGCAATAAGTTTAATTTATTTGCACAGTAGTTCATATTTATAAACACTGGATCTAAGTAGATTATATTATCTATATGTAATGGTAGATCCAATATATCTACCATTATATTACCCATATATTAATCCATGATTAAAAAATACTGTAGCCACCATTATATGAAGAAAAAGTCATGAAGTTTTGCACTCAGACAGTCCTAGGTTTCCAATTTCCTTGGGCCTTACCAGCTGGGTGACTTTTGATAAATTATACCTATTTTCTAGGTTTCATTACCTTCATCCACAAATACAGAAAACAGCAGACTCTTTGGGCAATAGCAGGGATTAAATGAGATATGTATGCATTTATCACCGGGCCTCACAAATAATATTTAAGAATATATATGGATTATATATATTAATTCCTCCTTCAAATTATAATTATATTTTTATGATCCTTAATACATAGAAAGGAAAGCTCAAGACTTTTCCCTGTGCTACTCTTCAAGTGAAATAATGGATGAAACTGTTTATACTCTAGTTTGATGTCTGTTACTTTTTAAATTTTACTTAGTTATTCTGTTTGGCTCGAATGCTTAATAGTAACCTGTGGTGTTATTTAAACAATGAAGGATTTGTCTCTGAAATTAGAAGCATCTTTAGCTCTAATTCTAAGAATTGCATTAATATCAGTGGGAGGTTGATGTGACTATCACGCAGAGAGAGGCAGTAATAGGCATTCCTGTCTAGGGACTCACCAAAGGGTTTTCTCAGAAAGAGAATCCCGTATGTCCCTCCTGTTGAGAAGCTTTAATTCAGCACTGCAGACTTACGCTAATTAAGAAGTGTGGGGTGTTTACACAGATTATGGAGTAGACTTTGTTTTTAGAAAATAGAATTGTGCAGAAGTTCTAAAGTATTTCCTATTTAGAGCAATGATTATATGTGATAAATGAACCTACTCTCCTAAATATTGCATTTTTCTGGGATTTCCCTCATTTCAGAGCATGTGAACACAGACAGTCCAGACATATGGTAGCACTTTGGAAAGTGCGAAATGGATAAACTTGGTAAAAATACAAAAAAGGGAAATAATTGTGGGTTTAGTCATTCTATGAGTTGTTAAAAGTGGTCCATGGATTAGTTATCTGTTTACAAGGTAAATGCAAAGCATGCAAATTTTGTCCATGAAATTCTGCTCTATTAATTTAAAAATATGGAAGCAAGAGCCGTGGCTGTACAAGGACGTCACCATCTCATGGAGAAGATAGGCTCTCTTCTGACTTTGCCAATCATTTCCCAGACCTTTGTGCTAACTTTGACGTGGTTTGCTTAGTTCAACCACTGTCTGATGCTAGTCTACTGCTATAAAGAACCATGAGGAAACATGCAAGCAAGCTTAAATATTGATAACTAACTTGCTTGCTCCTATGTCAGGGTTGTAAGTAGAATTTTTGAGAAATGCATTGAAAATGACTAGATTTTAAACTGGAAATTTAATTTGTATCTCCCATTACTACCACAATTTTATTCTATTGTTTATTACAATTTCATTTCGTCTGCTGAGTCCATTTACTTCTTCCCCTCCCTTTCCCCTGAGAGCCATGCTCACTAGGGACAGTGACTGTGGGGCTGGGAATGTCTTGCAGGCTGCAGAGTATGGCTGGAGAGCCCTGTCATTTGACCCCATTTCCCTCTGATCCTCAGGAAAGAGGAAAAATGTCTGAAAGTAGCACCTGCGATCCTGAGGGGAAGGAGGTGCCTGCTCAGAGATGCTTAATGCTCTCCAAGCTTATTTTTAGAAAACACCATTTTGGCCTCCAACGCAGTCAGCTCTGGGGCTTACTTCTTACTGCTTTCACGTTAAAAAAGCTCCTTTGGCAAAGCCCTGAGGCCCAGTGGTGATAACTACTCTAGAACAAACCCAGTGATGGAAAGATATATTTTCAATAACCCTTGACTGTTACTAGTTCAGCCACTGCTAGAATAAAGGGTAAGTGGGCCCTTGATATTTTAAATGTTCTCTGCCCCCTTCATATAGTTCCCAGGTCAGCATTCTTTACTGATGAAAATTCTGGTCTGGATCTTGGTTTGCTGTCATCCTGGGAAGTGTCAGCATCATTATCTACCTCAGAGCTTTGGCTTAGGCTTTTCTGTTATCCCAAAAGCTGAAGATTGATAATGGCAGCATGGGTTTTGTAGCAGTTTCCTCATTTTCATTATGTCTGAGAACCAGGTGTCAGATTAATAAATCTTTTGCAGTGTGCTTGGAGGGTGGAGATTTCCTGAAAGATAGGAGAGTAGCACAAATTTGTGTGCTAAAAACTTAAACATAATCAAGGAGATTAAGCAACGCCATATAACATTTCATAGGAGAGCTCTGTAGCTTTAAGTCAATCTTCTGGATAAATTTCTTTTAATTCTATTATCCACTAAATTTATACTAGCTCACAATTTTTCAGTATCTTTTTGTACATTGACTAGTACAGGGGTGAAATGCATTGCATGACAAGAAGTATTTAATAGGAGGATGCATGGTGCTCTTGTTATTATTTTTAACATCAATTCACATTTGCTCAAAGGTTTTAAAATGATCTAATTGTTCATTATCATAGGATACTAACCTACACATTACAAAGGGTAAATTTTAGCTCATGTATTTGGCAAGAAATTAAAAATGACTACAAATATATAGATATGAGGTAAATTTATTTCCCTAAGACAATAATATTGGACTTTGGGTGAATTAGTTTATGCCTCTGGAAATTTATTTTAGCTCATGTGTAAAAAGAAGGAGTTTGATTAGATGATATCTGGGGACTCTGAATTAGAAAATTTTGTTTCTACTCAGAGGTGTCATGTATAAGTTTTGCAAAATTCATGGAGATAATGGAAATGAAATTAGTTGAAAACTTTATAATAAGGAAGCATCTTTCATTTTTGTGGATTTCCAGAATGTTGTCATTGTGACATTGATATTATATCATTAGTCCATCATAAGATAATTTTAAATATTGTCTTCTCATTTTCTCTTCTTAGGTTTGTAAAAGAATGGATGAAATCTAGACAAAAGTCAATATAGCTTTTATTTTGTATAGCACTTTTTACACTTTATACAAAACTTTCTTATATTTTACATGGTATGATGAGCAAAACAAATCCTTTGAGGTAAACAGAATAGCTATTAATGTCATGTTACATTTGAGATAAATGAGGTTAAATGAATTGTTCAAGTTCATATGACAATAAGCCCAGAAAAATAAGCTAGTGTGGAATATGTGAAGAGTAAGATTTATTTAAAATCAATCTTCTCTACAAAACCAGGGCAACATATAACAGAAACAGATATAAGCACCTAAGCTAAAAATAGAAAAAATTAAAATGGCAAGAAAATTAAACTCACAAAAGAAAACTCCATTGAAAATAAATAAACTATATTTTCTTTAGATAAAATTTAAAAAGAAGTTCGGTGGCTTCTAGAGGGACCAAATTGGGAATAACCTAAGCGCTCTCTCTCTTTATCAAAACGTTGCCATTTACCATTGATAAAGACTGATAGCACAGTTTGCTTGGCAGAAATTCAAGTTCACATGTTTAAATGTCAAGGATCAGGGTTTCCTTGAAATCTCTTTCCATTCAATCAGCATGAAAATTCTTCTTTTTGTCTAAGGAAAAACTTAATGATGTTTGGAAAACCTCAATTGATGACATAAGTTTGATTTCGGAAAGGATTTGGAGGAAGTGTGGTGACAGACTTTTGGAGTGTAAAAGTAGTTATTTTGACAAACAATAGTATTAGATTAAAAATGAAAACATGAACTTTTAGATTAGATTTGAATGTATCAAAACAGACCTTGAAATGCCACAATCAGCAAGTGTATTTTGACAAGGATTATCTTTTCAATTTATTCAGATGCCGGTTATGTTACCTTTAAACAAATCAACTGGACCTACCATAATGGAATATTCCAGCAAATTTGGTTTTACACTTCTCTAAGATTGAAAAAACAGTATGTATTTTTGAGTTTATTTGTTTTAGATTGAGTCCATATAGCAATAGACAATGTATGCTTCTTGGAATTCATAGAATCAAAACATAACTTAATTAAAATTTATAGTTGATAGCCATTGATATAAAATATAAAGAAAGAATGGTAATTACCCAGACTATACACTGAAAACTAAATATTTCCTAATTTCTCATGACCAGTTTCCACTGAAAATATTTCACACTATATGCCTTTAATTACATATCATTTTAAAGTTAGAAAGTCAAAATGAAAACAGAACAAGCACCAAATAACTCCCAACCAGGTTGGTGATGCATGAGCAATGCCTGAGCCGTTGTTCCATTCCAATGGCAGAAAAGTTGTGGTGTGAGGATCAAGGACTTGTTACTCTTTCTGAAGAAATGGGCTATGCCTTGGTTAGAATAACAGGGGTTAATATTTTCCTGAACATCTCTTAAGAGGTGGAAAATTCTGTCTACTTCCTGATTATACTTCTACCATCACTTGAACTTAGAAAAGAGTTTCAATGTGGCGGTGTTTTTCTTTATAGCAGAATCTTCATACATTTGTAAAAATGTATTGCTAAAAGAGGTTTTCTTCTGTATTCTAATTATATAGATGAAGGCACAGAATTCTTAAGGAATGGGTGAATCTCCTAAGGAAACACAGGTACATGCCAAAACATAGCAACCAGTTATTCTGATCAATTCCAGTGGTTTTATTTATACTGTCTCCCCAGGAAGTATGTTTAGAATGTAATTTAATTTGTAAAAATACAATTAATAGGACAACAATTAATATACAATGAGAAGCAAATTTAGATTTACCACACCAGCAAAATTTTAAATATCCCATGAAATAAAATATTAGAAACACTGGAATAATTCATTCACTGCTGGTAGAAAGATTAATTTGGATAGTTATTCATTAAACAATGTCATTATTTAGTAAAGTGGAAAATGCTTAAAACCTAACAGTTCCAAATGTTCAGAGCAGAGAATAATTGAAAACAATAGCAGAGTGTGTAAATATATCACAGTAAATACAAACAGTGAAATATTATACAACAGTTAAAATCAATAAGCTGCAAATACAAGCTTCAATAAAGATGAATCTTAAAAGAAGATATTGAACATAAAAGCAAATAATAGGAAAAACATAGTGCAATTTCATTTCTTTGTTTCAAAACTTACATTTGAAACAAATATAAACTTTAGGGATATAAACAAAAATTTTAAAACTATAAAGAAAGCCAAACAGAACATGGTTAACAAATATTTATTAGTAGTTATCACTGAGGGTCGGAATAAAGGCGATAGTTTGGAGGTGTGGCATTCACAAACAATTCTGATAATATTTTATTATTAATAATATATAATAAAAATATATATATTTTAAGACTGGATAGTGGACACATACCTGAAATTTTACTGCTATTTTTTATGTCCATCACACCTGCTAAAATATTATGTATCTCTTCACTATTTAATGTAAGGTAATCTTTCAAAAGTCAACTAATAGAAAATTTTCAAGAGAAAAAGTTATTTGCAATGAAATGCTGTCTAGTAATATGTCTTTGGCAATTTTAGGATGATCATTACCCAAATACCAACTATGTTAAGCTCTTCCAGATTTTCTCACTTGGTAATTCAGGGGAAAGGCTGATAGAGATCGAAAATAAGGGGGTTTGAGGCAGATTACTGGGAAACCAACTAAAAAAAAGTTAAGTTGCACTAAAACTAAGTTAACTGATGTTTTCTGGATTCATTGCTAGTCACATAGTGACTCGACCCAATGAAAGCACTGGTTATAATGTGAAGGATGGCTTGAACTTGGGAGAGACTATGGGCCAGAAGACCAATTAGCAGCAGTAATTGCAGTTCATGCAGAAATACATAAGGGCTTCATTAGCGCGTTGGCAGTGGGAATTGAAATGCCAAAAAAAAAAACAACAAAAAACAAGAACAACAGAAAAACCAAACACATTGTGAAGCAAGAAAAAATACTAAGAAAAGAGTTTGGTTTAAAAAAGACAAGTGGAAAGTTAAGATAAAAAGAGAATTCAACTCTGTCTCCAAAAATTAAATGTAAGTGACAGAGTATGATGATGTCAGCAGAAATGGAAATAATAATGTTAGACACAGGAGATACTATTTAGAAAGTTTGTCATCATTGTAGACCTTGAATATAAAGAAAGTAGCACTATAAAACTTGCCTTTTAGGATCATATATAATCTTCTGTTAGCAAATGATGATTTTGGCATTAATCAGCTGAATATGTTTCACAGGTCTATAGGTAATTTGCATCTGTTAACACAGACTCATATATATATATTTTTTTTTCACAATTTTTCCAACTTGATCACAGCAAATGAACAGAAATTCTACATCTGATAAAATCAAAGGGAAAATGAATGGGGATCATATTACACTTAAAAAAAAAGTGGTGTAAATAAGTTTGGATTCTGTGATCTTTATAATCATGGCCCAAAAAGTCTGTTTTCCATCACTGTTTTCTATAACGTTTCACTGTTCTTCAAGAATGTGTTGCAATTGCTCTAAATAAAAGGAATATCATTTGGTCAAATGTTAGTTAGATTTTGTAAATAGTAGATTTATTTGCAGCATATAGGTTATCGCATCAGAAAGGACAGGAAAATGTACTTTTTTCATGAAAGAAATGATGTTACAATGCACTTAGAAAATATGATTTCTTGCCTGACATCAATAATATCACACGGCACAATGTGAATATCTTATCCTAGACCAGGAGGTCACCAGTGGATCAGAACATGGAGAGAGGGGATAATAGAGCAAGGGAATTTGGAGAACTAGAAAGAGGCTGGATCTTGTATTGCCTCACCGACGACAATATGGCATTAAGAATTTATTTTAAGTAAAGTGGGATTCATTTAAAGAAAAATAGCATTGACTGATCTCCAATTCTAAATATAACTCTAAATATTCAAGATACCAAGATACATCATTTAGCAATGTAACTTGGACTCTGTTAAATGCTCTTTATTTGACATTATTGGGGTCATAGAAAAATATTTTAAAACTTAGTCTCTTTTGAAAACTCTTGGGAGTATCTTTCCCTTAATAGCTTTTGTGGTACACTGAAAGGAAGTGACAGCTTCTGTTTGCTACCATTTCTTTGCATAGCACATTGAAATGATATATCCTTGGTGGCCACATTTGGATTACACTCAAAGTTTTCACGGTTTTATTTCACACCTCATCAAAGTCAAAAGTTGGATTGTTGGCAAGCCACTGTTTCCTCGGAATAAAGTTGTGTCAAGCTTGAGACCCTTAAAAACACATTTAACAGGGCTCAATGTATGTTTCAGAATGCACTATACATGAAAAAAATAATACTTATTAAAATACTTTTTCATGTAAAATAGCTTTACAGTAACGTGATGGTTAGGTTCTGATGTCAGTTTGGCCAAATGATTATGCTCCATTGTCTGGTCAGGCAAGCACAGGCCGGTTGATGAACCAGAAGGCTGGTGTATTAAATCATCAGTCAGTTGATTGCATCGTGTGGCTGATTATATCTGCGAACAATTAAGGCTTGTCTCCCACAATGAGATAATCCAATCAGTTGAAGGCTTTTAAGGAAGAAGAGAGACTTTCACTGCTTCTTCAGCCAGCAAGCTTCTCCTGTGGAGTTCGTCCCGACCCTTCATTGGAGCTGTCAGCTTCACAGCCATACAGATTTTGGACTTTTCCATCTCCAAGGTTGCATGAGATACCTTTATCAATCTCATGTTTACAGATCTCTCTTATTGGTTCTGTTTCTCTAGAGAACCCTGACTAACAGAATCAATAGACAGAAACAATATTTATATGTATTTATATGATAATGAATTAATGCCAAAAGAGGAGTCTACTTTTGCACACTGGTGACACTGAAAGAAAAACAAAATAATATCTAGCCCCCTGGCATGGCGATTGCTTTCCTACATTGTATAGCGCTGATATTTATTGTGTTCTTTCATAGAAGGATTTTACCAAGAGCTTTCTCTGTTGTTTTTATTTTTTGAATAAATTCAACAGCATAACATCTAATTTTATGAGCTTCTTATGTATTTCCCATAAAAAGGATCAGTGAAATCTATCAGGTGTTTATCATTTTATTTCCAATTTGCAACTTTGTTCTTGGCTTCTTTATAAAATAACCATATTTTCAGATTTACTTGACCTAACAACAACAGAATCACATTCTAATAAGTCTAGAGTCTTTTTGACAATTTGAGTCTAAACATTACTCTGAATTTGAATCCATACCTTAATAACTTTATCATATGCTGCACTTCATTGAGACAATTGTAGACCCTCTGGGTCCTTTTACATCAAATACGAAACAGTACAACAGAACCACACTACCAACAGTAAGTTGACACAGATGATATACAAATTTAGGTTGGGAAAATAGAAACCTGGTAACTGAACATTGAATGAGATGAATTAGCCAACATTGTCACTGCAGTACTTGAACTGTTTTAAGAATTTATAACTTATATGCAGTATAATGGGGGATTTGTGAAATTATTAATTGATGCATTCCAAAGGTATAAAATACACATATACAAAAATAAATATGAAGAAGCAGGGAAGTATATCTTATTACGAATAAAATAAAAGTTGATAAGAATAGACACTGAGGTGATCCAGATGTTGTTATGAACTTGTCATAATGTTTAAGCTCATCAATAGAGAATCTTAGCATAGAAATGTAAAACATAAAAATAAATAATAAGCATAATACTTGATATAAGAAATCATTTTAGGGGTTTAAAAGCAGATAGGAAGTTATGAAAGGGTTAATGAACTTGAAAACAAATCAATAAAATGTATCCAGTCTGAAATCTAGAGCCAAAACTGAAGAGTTTGAATCATTCACAAAAAAAAGGTAAGCCCAGCCTCAGTCAGCTGCTGAGCATCAATCTTATATGATTTACAAAAACCATAGTAACTTCCTAGATGCATACTTTGTGTTCTGGTGTTGTGTTAGTTAGATTCAGTTGTCAACTTGGCCAGGTGAGCATACCTAGTCTTGTTGCTGCAGACATAAGCCAATGGTACGTGAACCTCATCTGTTGCCAATTACATATGCAGTCGGCTAGGAGGCGTGTCTGCTTTAATGAATGACGTTTGACTTAATTGGCTGGTGCTTAAATGAGAGAACTCAATGTAGCACAGCCTAAGCAGCTCGGCATTCCTCATTTCAGCACTTGCAGCTCAGCCCAGGCCCTTGGAGATACAGAAAGAAGTTACCCCAGGGAAAGTTGTTGGAACCCAGGGGCCTGGAGAGAAGACCAGCAGAGACCTTCCTGTGCCTTCCACGTAAGAAAGAACCTCAGTGGAAAGTTAGCTGCCTTTCCTCTGAAGAACCAACAAAATAAATCCCCTTTTATTAAAAGCCAATCCGTCTCTGGTGTGTTGCATTCCAGCAGCTAGCAAACTAGAACAGGTGTTATTTTGCATCTTGAGGTGGAATCAAACTAATTTTATGAAGGCAGAGTCCCCATTCACTAATAAGAAACTGAATTTAAAGGACTAGAATTTTCTAGAAGTGGTAAAGATTATTAGCACCTATCTGGCTACCAGCAGCTCTGCACCCTTTTGCTAGAATCTGACCATTTACATCAGTAAAGATCTCCTTTTAAAAGCCTTATTCTACTGTAATCTACTTTAACATTAATAGATTATAAAGTCCATAAAGCTTTCATTGATTTTCTTGATTTGTATCATAGGCTTCAATCTCAGTGCATGGTAGATCATTTTAAAACTACCAGACCAAGAAATTATTGATCTAATTTTAAAAATTGTGACCCT
>PVIY010034878.1:0-26772 GCA_004026745.1 Myrmecophaga tridactyla
TAGCCATGTTTCTTGATGATGATTGTATAATGATATAGCTTTCACAATGTGACTGTGTGATTGTGAAAACCTTGTGTCTGATGCTCCTTTTATCTACCTTGTCAACAGATGAGAGGAACATATGGAATAAAAATAAATAATAGGGGGAACAAATGTTAAAATAGATTTAGTTTGAAATGCTAGTGATCACTGAAAGGGATCAGTAAGGGGTATGGTCTGTAAAATTTTTTTTTTCTGTTTGTTATATTTTTCTGTTGTCTTTTTATTTCTTTTTCTGAATTGATGCTAATGTTCCGGGAAATGATCATGATGATGAATATGCAACTATGTGATGATATTGTGAATTGCTGAGTGTATGTGTTGGGAATGTTTGTGTTTCTTGTAATTTTTTTTAATTAATAAAAAAATAATAAAAAAAACCTACAGTGGTAAAAAAAAAAATACTCCAAAAGAATATGAATACTTATCATTGTCTTTGCAGCAAACAAAAAGTTGAATAATATTTTTCAATCATTTTAATTCAGTTTTCATAGTCTTGTATTTGGTTTAATGTCCACTGGTACAAAAAAAAGCCTTGCAATTTTATTCATATTCTGTACTTGTACTTATGTTAAGAAAGCTAGTCTGGTAATATGATTCAATTTACATTGTCATGTCTAGACATGCAAGGACCAATATTTTATTGTATTATTTGGTTTTTTGCATGTATTAGAAAATAAAAAATACAAATGAAATAAAATAAATAAAGTTGAAACTGCAAAAAAAAAAAAGAGGACACTATTGGGATATATGAAAAAATTGGAATATAGACCATAAGCTTTCTATTAATGCTAAATTTAAGAACTTGATAACTACATTTCAGGTGGTTATGTAAGTCAATATAATTGTTCTTAGGAAATGTAAATGGCAGTATTAAGTGCTCGAAGGAGCATGATGCATACAACCAATACTTAAGTGTTCAGAGCATGGATAGATAAATAGATCGATAGATAGATAGAATGGTAAACTTAAAAAAAAGTCAATAATCCCCAGTAAGCCAAACGTTTTTTCTAAAACTTCCCTTTGCTGCTCTCTCAAGCCTGTGGTTACAGCCTTATTACTTCTCACCTTGATGATTGCAGTTGTTGCATCCGTTTTGAGAGTAGGCTGATGTCTCATGAGCTCATCCACAGCACTGCCCAGATTGGATGCAGTATCCCCTTAAAGTAAGAAATGAACTGTTATAAACTGAAGGAAATAGAGCCTGAGCCCTTTTGTGTGCCAATAAAAAGTGGGAAGAAGAAACTGAGTTGGTTGTTGTGATTTTCTAATGCCAAGCTTTCTCAAGTGAACTCACCTCCCAAATGACTAGATGGGATGGGCAGGAAATTTTAATCATATTCTAAGGCATATTCTAATATAACCATGTGTGCTGCATTTTTTTCTACCTTGGGAATGTCTAATGTAAAGGACTAAACTAGTAGTGTAGAGTAAATTGAGTTGTATTTCCTTAGCAGATGTGGTGCATATGTAAGAAAGAGAGAGGAAGAAGGAAAAAAAAATATTAACACTTTGGCTGCCCCAAAAAGGATGACAATAACTAGAATGGTCCAATGGTGATCTAGAAGTACAAAGTACATTTTAGAGAACTGGAATCATTCCGAAGCCCTACCTTCTCATTAATAATTCCCTAATGATCTGGTCTCAAGTTCAGTGAGAAGGAAATCTATTCATTTAAAACTATTTTAAGGATTTGATGAGAACATTAACACCTCGGGACTTCAAATTTCTCACTGTCGTATACTAGATGGTGGACCTTGAAATCTGCTGCTCACTAATACCCATTTCTCACCACCACCATGACAGTACATGTAACAGTAAACAATTAAGAAGCATAGAAATATGAACAAAGAGACTAAGGCAAACATACTCCTTCTTATCAGAATTAGACTGTATAGTGATAATGCCTGTTAAGCTTAGCACACGTACTCAAATTTAGATGTAAGGTTAAAGAGGGTTTTTTGCCAATTTGTGGCTTGATAATCATGAAATGTCTTGGCACAACAGTGAACAAATCATCAATTACAAAATAAATCCTGATGACTTACCAAGGGGATCAGAACTCCTCCTCCTCCGCATGGCTGGGAGGTAATCTGGAGACAGAAGAACTTTGAAGAGACGCTCAAAAGGCTGACACTGCACAAATGACTGAAGACCTCGGGCATTCAAGCAGAGTGCACTGAATACATTTGGAAGGGAGCCAAGGACTTCGCGAGTAGCAGGAACCTAGAAAGAAGATAAAGTGAGCTTGAAGTCTCCTAGAAGAGTTCAAGAGTAGATACTAAGAGAATTTGGCCAGGGATTACAGTGAGAGATAGAAGTGATCTTGGCAACTGGGTCCCAGTTAGTTTCCATACTCCATACTGCATACAGAAGACAAGTTTGGGGGATGGTGGGGAATAGCACATGATTTATTCTTTAGAGAACAGCAAAAAAGACTCACATCTTTGATAAGCAGTGCATGCAGCATGACATCTGTTAATCCATTGTCCTGGAGTGAGGACAGGAGTGATGGTTCTTGAAACACAAACACAGTCACCACTTCAGTAGCTAAAAAAAGATGAGGAAATATGGGAAATTGAGAGATTCCTCATAAATATTGAAAGCAACACTTCATAGGCTTTGAAATATGTAGTACATACTCAATGTATAACAATTTAAATACTTGTGCTTACTATGAAATAAAAATTTCAAATCTTACTCCCCAGATTAATCACTATTAGGAATTTAGGGACTCCCCTTCAAGATTTCTATGGGCATATTTAAAATTTACATAAATGCGGATATAATGTTATGCAATTTGTTTTTTTATCTGTAATATACCATGTAATTTTCTTTCGCTATCACTACAACTCATTCATTTTTGAATGCCTGCTTAGTACCCTACTAAAATACTGTGAATATAAACCACTCCCCTACTGTGAAAACTGATAAACCTAACTACACATTCTGTGATTATTAGCATAAGAGTCCTGAGGTATTTATCTGAACAATTTTGACAGTTATTATGGTGATGCCATAATTAGTTTAATTTGAGGAAGCTGAGACAAAGAGAATATTAAGAGAATATTTTTACTGATGGAGGACATTTCAAAAAGGCTATCCATTAACAAATGACAACCTGTGGGATATTTAGGGAAAATCAGATATAAATTGTTCCTACACCCTCATTCTGGTTAGGCGGACTAAATATTTAAACACTGAAAGAGAATGATCTCATTAAATAACAAAAATCTAGTAAAGGAATGCCAGAAGGAATTAAAAATATTTTAAAATAAAAATCACTGTGGTTATTTTGTAATATGGAGCTGTCAGTATAAATTAGTTATAACAGATGTGTGATTTTAGGGTACATAACTATAACGTGAAATGTAGATTTGCTTGCTCTATTCTCAGAAGTTCACTTCTAGTAGATCTGTACTGGACCTAGAAACTGAATTTTTAACACTTCACCCCTCCTAAATTCTGTAGAGATGATAGGTAAGGTCACAAAAACCTCTGGGTTAGAGCCACTGAAATTCCTAACTTCTCTTTACTGATTATCTTTTGGAAGGTCTATGGCAAAACAGAAAACTGGAGATGGACAAGGTAATGGGAAAAGCTGCATTCTAGTACTAGCTCTGTTAATCTCATTAATTTTTGACAATATACTTATAAATTAAAAGTAAAGACTACTACTAAAGCTATGGAACATGGTAAAACTCTATTCAAGAGGAAATAGTACAGGATTAGTATATTTATTACAGAGTAACCAAAAAAGCAGCTAGGAAAAATTAGCAGAAAAAAAGCAGAATTTAATGAAACTGAAAGAGAAAAGTGCAAACAAGTAAAGTCAATTAATTGGCCCCCTGAAAACACTGATAAAATTAAAAAAACTACAGGCAATGTTTAATGATGAAAAGAGGGCAAAAATATATATTAGCAATGAGGAAGGATAATTAACTGTATACAGAACAAATAAATTCTTTTACAGCATGTATGGTATTAAGTGAAATGCATGCTTTTATAAGAAAATATCATTAAAACTGACTCTCAAGAAATGATAGCAAAGTAGAATAGACCAATAATCGTAACAATTTTTTTCTTTTTTTTTGGCATGGGCAGGCTCCAGGAATCGAACCCAGGTTTCTGGCATGACAGGCAAGAATTCTGCCACTGACACAACAATTTTTAAACATCAAAAAATCTAAATAATACATGATAGAGCCAGCTTGAGAGTGGCCGCTTTCCAGTCGACGACGAGGTCATTCCTTATAAAGGATGGGACCCAAGTGACAGCCCAACTCAAAGAGAGATTACAGTCACTTTAGCACTGGAAATGGGCCTCAAAAGGTTATGTCTCTTGTTCATATATATTTTTAAGACCCCTAGAAAGTAGCTAATGGCTTCCTTGTTTTTTTCTGGTTAATGGGCTTAAAAGAGACATCACATTAAGGAATGCATCCTATGGGGCCTTCCATTATTGGGAATATATTGTCACTCAGACCTCGTGTATGGCAAAAAAAAAAGGTTCACATCTCAGCTCATACCAAGGAAGCTTATTTTACTGCCATAGCTGACCAACTTGTTCATATTTTTCAAACAAGCTGAGATATTATCCTTTGCTTTTGATTCAATGGATCCAAAAGACCTCTAGTCATCGTAGCCCTTTGGATCTTAAAATCTGGACTAAATGCCATGGCATTTGGATACCACTAACCCTAGCCCAAATCTTAGACTCCCAATGTGATCTTTGCACCCTGTCCTGCCACTGGCATCAGGGTCAATGGGTGAATATACTTCTCTGGCAAAATGATTTTATTAAGAAAGGGAAAAGACGACCCAGAGAATGGGAGAAAGTTAAATAACATATACGACGACATTTCAATATAGAGAAATTATTAAGAACTCCTACAATTCAACAACAAAGACTACCCAATTTAAAAATGGATTAAAAAAATGTAAATAGACACTTTTCCAAAGAAGATATGCCATGGCCATTAAGCCATGAAAAGATGGTCAAAATCATTATAGCCATTAGGGAAACACAAATCAAACCCTCAAAGAGCTATCACGTCACACCAATTAGGATGGCTATTATTAAAAAAACAATAACAACAAAAAAGAAGTGCTGGCAATGATGTGGAGACTTTAGAACACTGTGCACTGCTGGAGGGAATGTAAAATGGTACAGACTTGTGGCTTGTCTGTTCCTCAGAAAGTTACCCGGCAATTCCATTCCTAGAATATATATACTTGAACGACTTGAAAATAGTCTCAAATAGTTTTACACCAATCTTTCTTTTAGCAACCCTGTTCACAAGAACAAAAATGTAGAAATAACCCAAGTGTCCATCAATAGATTAATGGATGTTATGGTCAGGAACATGTGCCAACTTGGCCAAGTTGTGGTACCTGTTTGTCTGGTTGGGCAAGTGCTGGCCTGTCTGTTGCAATGAGGACATTTCATAGAATTAGATCATGATCACGTCAGCTGCATCCACAGCTGATTCCATTTGTAATCAGCCAAAGGGGCGAGTCTTCTGCAATGAGTGATGCTTAATCTAATCACAGAAGCCTTTTAAGGAGGATTCAGAAGAGACAGATTCTATTTCTGCTTTGGCTAGCGAGCCTCTCCTGTGGAGTTCATCCAGACCCTCCATCAGAGTCATTGACTTCACAGCCTGCCCTGCGGATTCTGGACTCTGCATTGCCATGGTCACGTGAGACTCGTTTATAAATTTTCTATTTGCGAGTGTTCCCTGTTGATTCTGTTTCTCTAGAGAACCCTAACTAATACAATGGATAAGCAAAATTTGGTGATACACACAATGGAATACTGTTCAGTTTTTATAAAAAGGAATGAAGTTCTGATGCATGCTACAACATGGATGAACCATGAAGACATATGTTGAGTGAAATAAGCCAGATATTAAAAAGAAAATAATATAGAAAAATAATATATTTTCTATACATATAGGAATATATAAATATGTAATATATATATATTTATGTACATTCCACGTATATAAACTATATAGAAAAGGCAAATTCATAGATAGAAAGTAGATTAGAGAGGGGCTGGTAGGAAGGGAGTTATTGCTTAATAGGGAAAGAGTTTCTCTTTAAGGCAATGAAAAAATTTTGTAAATGGATGGTATTGATGACAGCACAACAATGTGACTGTAATTAACACAATGCTAACTTGCACACTTAAAATGTCAAGTTTTATGTTACACTTTAACTTAATAAAAAAATTATTTAAATGAAACAGTGGCCCTTCTCGTTCCCTTTCTAGCAATTAAACACGATGCTCCCTTTCTATGAGTATCTGATACCCAAATAGAATCCCCCACTCACACAATGACACCTCTCTTTAAATATTTTGAGATTTCTTCACACACATACAGTTCAACCAAAGAATACAATCAATGGCTCACAATATCACCACACAGTTGTGTATTCATTACCATGATCATTTTTGGAACATCACTCCAGGAAAATAAAAAGGAAAAACTCATACACCCCATGCCCCTTACCCCTCCCTCTCATTGACCAATATTTCTATCTAATTTTTTTAACCCATTATCCCCTCCCTTTTAATTTTTATCTTAGTTTTTTAACATATCTGTCCTCACTCTGGATAAAAGGAGCATAAGACACAGGTTTTCATAATCAAATGGCCACACTGTAAAAGCTATATTGTTATACAAGAATCAAGGCTACTGGAACACAGCTCAACAGTTTCAGGTACTTCCCTCCAGCCACCCCAATACACCATAAACTAAAAAGAGATATCTGTATCATGCATAAGAATAACCTCCAGGATAACCTCTTGGCTGTATGAACTCTCAGCCACTGAAACTTAATTCTGTCTCATTTCTCTCTTCCTCCTTCTGGTCAAGGATTTCCCATTCCCATTATGCTTCCCGGCTCATCCCGGGAGTCCTGTCTCACACTGCCAGGAAGATTTACACCCCTGGGAGTCATGTCCCACATAGGGAGGGAGGGCAGTGAGTTCACCTGCCGAGTTGGCTTAGAGAGAGGCCACATCTGAGCCACAAGAGGTTCTCTGGGAGTGACTCTATAAGTAGGTTTAGTTTAAAGATATCTCCTCTTTATGATACTGGTGCAATGCATGCTTGATTGGAACCAAGATCAAGAGCAGATAACAGATGGAGACTCACTGAAAATTGAGAGCCCTTGCCCTCCAAACAGACTATTCTATATGTCACAAGAAAACTCTCTGCCAGTCTTTCCCAACAGGATGGTTTTAGAGGTTGGCTTACTGGAGGTCCCGCTTCGCAGGAAATAGAGCTTTTGCTGCTTTCCTGGTCCCACACTTACAAATGTATGGTTCCTTTCTGTGCTGGTTTGAAAGGATGTATGTACTCTTGAAAAGCCATGTTTTAATCAAAATCCCATTTCGTAAAGGCAGAATAATCCTTATTCAACACTGTATGCTTAAATCTGTAATTAGATCATCTCCCTGGAGATGTAATCCAATCAAGAGTGGTAAGCTGCACTAAATGAGATGTGTCTCCACTCATTTGGGTGGGTCTTGATTGGTTTACTGGAGTTCTATAAAAGGAAACATTTTGGAGAATGGGAGATCTCTGAGAGAGTAGAGAAAAACATAGCCACAAGAAGCAGAGTCTACCAGCCAGTGAACTTTGGAGATGAAGAAGGAAAATGCCTCAGGGAGCTTCATGAAATAGGAAACCAGGAGAGAAAGTTAGCAGATGATGCCATGTTCACCACGTGCCCTTCTAGCTGAGAGAGAAACCCTGACTATGTTTGCCATGTGCCTTCTCACTTGAGAGAGTAACCCTGAATGTCATCGGCCTTCTTGAAACAAAGTATCTTTCTCTGGATGCCTTTGATTGGACATTTCTATAGACGTGTTTTAATTGGGACATTTTCTCGGTCTTAGAACTGTAAACTAGCAACTTATTAAATTCCCCTTTTAAAAAGCCATTCCGTTCCTGGTATATTGTGTTCTGGCAGCTAGCAAACTAGAACACTTTCTTCCAAGAAGAAGGGAAGACCTTAGTTCCCAGCAACAACGTTCTCACATAGGATTCTTTCTAGCTCTGGATCCACCCTCTTATTGAGATATTAAATGAGAGGAGAATACAGGTACTTGGAGGGCAATAACTGTAAATGTCATAATAATAAATGGTATCCATTTATCCATTTATTCAGGATGTTAAGGCCTCAAAATGTCTCTGCGCAGTATTCTGGCTCTGCTTGGCCTGGATATGCTCATTTGGCTCACTCAAGGTATATTCTGGGATTCTACCACTCCAACTCAATGCCGAACTGCTTGGGCTTTTTTTTGACCGTAGCTGTGACCCCTACAAAAGTGACTGCCAAATCAGTGTACCCATTTGCCACTAGGAGTTAAAGGGAAATTTCTTATGAGGAAGCTGTGGACAGACTCAATCCACAGAAGCAACCAACTGTCATGACTCCTGGTAGACTGTATAAACCAAATTGTATAATGAACACCTCAATGAGTCTTAAAGCTCTCTACTTGATATGAGAGTTGGTAACAGAGTAGGAAGAAATTAACTACTGGCATTTCAGGGTGGAGAATGTGCCTTAAAGGGGACTTCCTCCCATATTTCAGTTAATATAGGAAAGATATCCAGAGTAGTTCAACAAATAAAACAATACAATCCCAATCAAACCTCCAACAGCCTTCTTTGCAGAAATAGAAAAGCCAATCATCAAATTCATATGGAAGAGTAAAGGGTTCTGATTTATAAAATCATCTTGAACAAAGTTGGAAGAATCAAGCTTTCTGATTATAAAATGTATTCAAAGCTATAGTAATTAAAACTGGCACAAGAAGAGACATATGGACCAATTGAATCAAAAATCAAACAGAGTTCAGAAATAAACCCTCATCACATCAATGGTTAAATGATTTTTGAAAAGGATGCCAAGTTCACTATATGGGGAAAGAAGTTTTTCAATGAATGATGCAGGGAAAACAGGATATCCCCATGAGAAAGACTGAAAGTATACCATTACCACACAACACATGCAAAAATTAACTCTATGAATCAAAGAACTAAATGGAAAAACCAAAATTTTAGAACTCCTAGAAGAAAACAGAGGGGGACATCCTCAAAACTTTATATTAGGCAACAGTTTCCAAGACATTATACCAAAAGCACGCACAACAAAAGAACAAAGAGATAATAAATGGGACTACATCAAAATACCTAAAGGACAATAGCAAGAAAGTAAAAAGTCAAACAACAGAATCGGAGAAAATACCTAGCATAGTTTAATACCCAGAACACATAAAGAACTCCCACAAGTCAAGAATAAAAATACAACAACTCAATTAAGAAATCAGCAAAGGACTTGAATGACATTTCTCCAAAGCAGACATACAAATAGACCAAAAGCATATGAGAAGATGCTCAACCTGATTAGTCATTAGGTAAATGCAAAGCAAAATCACAAATGAGATATTATTTCACACCCACTATGTAAATAAATGTTGGCGAGAATGTAGAAAAATAGGAACTCATATATTGTTGTACAGCTCCTGTGAAAAATAGTTTAGCAGTTCCTTAGAAAGTTGACTATACAATTACTACATAACCCAGCAATGCTATTTCTACAAATATACTCAAAGAATTGAAAGCAGGGACCTGAACACATAGCTCTATATAATAGATGCATTATAATAAATAGCAAAAAGGTGGAAGCAACCGAAGTGTCCATCAATGGATGAGTGGATAAACAAAAGGTGTTATATATACAGAATGGAATGTTATTTAGTCTTAAAAAGAAATGAAGTACTGATGCATACTACAACATGGATGAATTTGGAACACATCATATCGAATGAAATAAGCCAGACTCAGAAAGATAAATACTGTATGATTTCATATATATGACATAATTATGATATGTAAATCTAGAATCAGAAATGGGCTCAAGGGGCAGGGTACCAGAGTTGGGGTGGAGTTAACACTTTATGGGTAGAGCATTTCTGTTTGAGGCAATGGGAAAGTTTTGGCAACGAATGGTGTTGATGATAGCATGACATTGTGAATGTAATTAACATCACTGAATTGTACACTTGAAAGGTGTTAAAATGGTAAATTTTGTTTTGCGTGTGGTTCCACAATAAAAAGTTTTACAAAACTTATAAACATATTATTTCTATAAGTTTTGTAACATATAACTATAAAACAAACATAACATATTAACTATAAAACAAATCGAACATATTAACTTATAAAACAAAACATAAGACAACCTTCAAGAGATTCCAAGAACCACAGGAATTTCTTTTCCTGGTCATCTCCTCCTGCCTGGAGTGAATGGCTCTCCACTATCATTCAGGGTGGTATAATAATAACTGCTGACCTACTTATTTTTGGTTGGCTTTGCAAATTTAGTCTCTCTTAAGTGCAAGTTTACAGGAAATTTGGGAGGTTGCCACGCTAATTCAAACATTTGGGAAGAATTATAAAGATCATCTGAATCAAATCTGGACCGCCACCGACATTGTATTTAGTGCTCTAAGTTTTCAATTACTGCTTCTACCCCTCATCCAACAGCCTCTGCCCCTGCCCCTGTCCCTGTCCCTGCCCCCGCCCCCACCCCGGAAAAGGGCATGTGTCCTCTTACTGCTTTTAAACTTTCCCTTTAAAAAACACAACTGTGCACTCACTTCTCTGGGTTCTGGGCTTGATCCGAGAGACAGTCATCCTTCCTCACCCCTCACCTTGGGAATTCACCATATGAGTAATAAATCTTTTTTTTTGATCACACCAACGTACTACTGCCATGAGGTTTGCCATCTGTACCAGACCTTGGGAGAGATCTTCTCTATTTAATGGTGGATATGCTATAATATAGGAGAACTTCCTAAATCTGCTAAAAAGGATCAAAACAAAACATTCTGCTAACCTCATACTTAGTAGTGAAATATTGAACGCTTTTCTCTCTAAGTTCAGGAACAAAGTAAAGAGGCCCCCTCTCACCACTTCTATTCAGCACTGTACTGGAAATCTTTGCAAATGCAGTAAAATAAAAAAAGAAATAGAAGGCATAAAGATCATAAAGATGTACAATCGTCTATTTGCAGATAAAAAGATTATGGAGAACAGCCTAAGGAATCAATAAAACTATGAACTAATTAATGCATTTGGCAAGGTCACAGGATTCAAGGCTAATACTCAAAAATTGATTCAGCAGAGGATTGAAAGTAGGGAAGTATCTAAGTTCTAGTAATCAAAATATCTAGAGTATTTTCTTTAGAGCCACTGGACACTCAAAACTTTAAAAAAAAGAGAATTTCAAATATTCTAGAAGCCTAGTGTACACTGTACATTGTCCTGAACATGCATGGCACTCAAAAAAAAGTCTATTAATAAAAACAAAGTCTTAACAACAGAAATACTCAAAGCAGCACCAATGTCAAACTGCAACGAAATTTTCTAATTAAATACAAAGTCCCTAGAGCCTCCAAATCTTCATTTTCTTGAGTGTAAAACAATTTTCTGTAATATAGTTCATGGAATCAACATTCAACTCTGAGAATGCAGAACATTACAACTGGATTTCCCAGACCTTGAGGTTAGGGATTTACCACAAGGACATGCTTCTTATCACACTTGAAGCATAAGTACAGCAAATCAGCCAGATGCATAATGTAAAATACTACTATGTACTATAAATGATTCAGAACACACTGCTTATAAAAGGTAAATTCGGCATTCAAGAAAAGGCTATTATAGGAAAGTGAGTTCTGATCTCTTTATTTCATTAACAGTAAGAAAGAAACATGAATTAACCAGCAGACAAATATGGATAATAAAGTTCCCCAAGGATATAAAACACTCAGAGAGTTCTGGCAGGTTGTCCAAGTTTGATATAATCAAATATCAACTTCACTTACCTAGGAGAAAGAGTGATGGGCCATAATATTCTGCATTGCTGATGATATGTTTCAGGGAGGTAGGCAAAGAACCATCCATCACTAAGAGAAAAGTGGACAGTAAGGAGATTATGATCAGTAGGGGAATAGCTGGAGGAGTGCAGATGAGGAGGTAATATATGTTACATATACCACACTGCGGTAAATAAAGTCTGTACTGATTCCAATCTAACAGTCCATTTTTGTCTCCCCCTCATTTTCTATAATTCATTCCTCATCCATACAATCAGCTTTCAAACAATGGTATGAAAAAACAATCAAGACAAAGAGCCTGAGCGAGGTAGCATACTAGAAGTGAGCACAAAAGTTGAAAGATGGAAAAGGGGGGAAAAAAGGCACATAATTAGGAAAAACAACTAGACACCCTTTAGGTGTAGAAAAAGGTAACACCAAACAATTAAAAGCTATTCAAAATGGCCTCTTACTAAGCCTGCCATGTCAAAGAAGAATACGTGGTTTAGAGAAAAATATGAAAAAACCAATTTTGTAAAGGCTTGGTTAAAGGTTCCTAGGAATCAAATATCATCCAACAAAAGTATTTAGAATCAAATACCATGACGTATGCCATCTGAAAAAGCTGGGTCTTGAATGGCCTTCTTAAGGAAATTCAACATGGATTTGAGAAGTGCTGCTCGTTGTGGAATACACTGGACTCCTAACAAGGAAAGGGAGAAAGACAAGAGAATTTTACTGGGTTCACAGACCACAAGGCCTTAGGGAGATAAAGCAAAATTTTAAAAGACCAGTATCAACTATAGCAAAACCAGAATACAATTGAAATGAAGTCTCTGGACACTGGAAAGGATATTTAACTAAGCTTTGAAAGTAGAAAAGGACCATATGAAACTAAAAGCCTAACGTAAGAAAAATTACAAAGTAAAAAGAATAATAATTTTCAGTGCCTCAGTTACTGTTTCAGATATTGTCTACCCTCCAATATGGCTGTTTTGATGAAATACTCAATATGCAAATAGTTAGGAAACTATAAAATGCTATGAAATATATGTCAACATGAGAAAATGGAACACTAGAATGGTGAAGTAACATGAATAGTCCTAGGATATTAACCTCCAAATGTACCACTAAAGCTACCTCCAAAACTCTCTTCTTCACTAGTTTAATAATTCAGTCTGTGTGCAAGACAGTGTATCTACATGTCTACACACCAGGACGGGGTCCAGGGCCAGAAGAGACGTTAGTGCTGCTGTTGGAACTCGATGCCCTTAATTCAACATCCAGCCGGTGCTCCACAGAGATGGATGAGCCTGGACTACTTTCCATAGTTACATCTGCAACTAAGGTACACGTTATCATAAAGAAATTAGTTAGAATAAAAGGTACCAACAAAGGTTTTTGCTTGAGAAAATCTTTTCCATTAAGGTTTGATGAATATCAAAATGAAGTATTAGGAAAATGTAAACATTTCACAAACAAATGGAAAACTATTTAACACCACTAGTTATTTAAAAATGACCTATGAAAGAAATCCTACAATATTTCTCTTATATCAAATTGGAAAAAAATATATTTAAAGTGGTCAGTAAAACATGCAATTTTATATCCATGGGTAATCTAACCCATTTATATTTCGGAGAGTATCAATATAAAAAGTATTAAAAAATAATACTCAACATATTAATATGGATGACTGATACACTGAATGAACAATGCAAGCTGAACAGTATGTATATGACTCCATCTTCTGGTTTTAAAAAATGAAATTCTTCTGTGAACAGGTATTTGTGCATAAAAAAGCTTGAAAAGGCCATACCAAAGCAGTAGCTATGGTGGCAGCGGGGGAGTGAACATTCTTATTTATATCCTCGAATAAAATAATTTTAATTGAGTACAAGACGCAAAATCAAGTCTTACAATTTAGAAAACATAATAAAGCTGTGCTAGTAATAAATCACCGTTTCTATTTTGAAATACTTTACTTTCTCCGCTTGCAAATTTGCCCAAGTGGTCTGAATCTTTAGAAAGTATTTGCATTCATTCTTACGCCCACCGATCTATATAATGAACAGTGAGTCTTTAAATATTCTTCTGTAACATGCCATTTAGTAGCAGTAACATTTTACTCAATATTTTGGAATCTTACCCATTAAAAAAGTTAAATGCCAGAATGCCCAAAATAGACTAGGAATAGAAACTGGGTAAAGGGGACTCTAGGGATAGCAGCACACACAGATATCTATGTTCAGAAACAAAACAGGGAAATAACACCTATCAATATTTAATATCAAGAATTGAAGTATTATATAATATATTTTGACATATATAGCATAATAAAAGATACATATAATGACAATGTGGGTCACTAAAAAAAGATTAATTTAAATTCTGAGGAAGCTATTTAGGGGAACAATTTTTCCTGGTATTAGTATCATTAATTATACATTGACTGAAGGGAGGAGCAATTATAAAAAGGTACACACAACACACCTGAACATTAACAGCTTCTGGTCCTGTACCTTTCTGATTTTATATCAAAATCCAAATTCTCCTTATCTGTCCGAAGCAAATATTAAATATCTATGATATACCAGATACTGCTGGAGATACAGCAGTGAACAAGTATCCTGACAATGTGGCATGTACATTTTAGTAGGAGTAAGAAGATAATGAACCAATAAATAAGGAACCATCAATTAAGTGATGCAAAAAACAGATTAACATCATAGAGTAACTATAGGGCTCTACTGGAGCTCTACCATATACTTGACCTCCCAAATTTATTCCTAAAAACCAGTACCTTCTTTTTTTTAATTATCCTTGCGCAAAACACTTTCAAGTCACTTATGTGGTAAACAATTTTTTTTGATTGCTGAAAATATACACTCATGTCAGTTGTGTATTTCACAGTTTATGGGGAAGAATAAAAATCAGGTTCTGATGACATTAAAATCTCAAGCAAAATAATCCTGACTTAAGAATTGTTAATTACCATCCATATCAGTTTCCATTTCTTCACCTTCTTGTGTAGTACTGGGTCGCTGTATCTTTGGCTTGATCACAAATGGACATTCTTTTCGGCACAGATCTACTTCGTGCTACAATCAAAGGAAAGGTATTAAGAAAATTCTGTGGATGTTTCAGAGATAAAAAGCAATTATAATGGAAGAATACTCTAGGAAGATCACAGAATTAGTTTCCAGAAACACAAGAGGGCTAAGATGGCTCCTTATGGTTCATAGGATAGTTCCTAGGCTCTCAACTGGGTGAAATGTCTATGCCAAGTACTCCTTGTATAATAATACCTCAAGTCTATAAATGAAGATAGAAAGTCCACTATGAGATTGAAAAGCAGCCATGTCCAGGTTGGTGATGAGGTCAACCACTCTGACAGCTCTGGTGACAAATGTTATCTGGTCCTGTTCATCGCCAAGAAACTTTATAACCTATCAGGGAAAGAAAAAGAGGCAAAAACAATCAATTGAAAACACACAAAGCTGTAAAATAATGTAGTCTTTTGAGAACATGCAGTCTGGAGCCTGAGGGAGGCAGCAGGGTATATGGGAAAGAACATGTGTTTAATTTTTGGTGCTTGCCAAATGCTAGCTCTAAGACTTTTGGGACTCAGCCTCCTTTGAGGTAAAGGTAACACCATTTACTTTTCAGGATTAAATAAAATATGTAGAGAGAAAAAAGCTGGTGCCCAATCCCCAGCATATGATAAAGGCTACTATCATTACAGCACAATTTACAAAGTATCTTTAAGAACATTTTCCTCAGAGCCATGCTTAAGATTCTAAGTTTAGGTAATGTTTTGACTAGAACTAGGACTCCTGACTACCACATCATGCTGGACTATGCTAAGTTCTTAACAACAGAGGTAGCTGCCTGTAAAAGTTGCTAATGAGATAACTAGAATGCTGGGTAGGTTTTCATATGCTATCTGCTCTCACCTTAAAACACTCCAAGCTTGCAACTCTATACTCTCTCAGATGATTTTCCCATAAAGAAAAAAAGAGAGAAAGAGAGAAAAAAAATATATAGCGCACCTTCAGTAAGGCTTCCATCATTCCACAGGAGACCAAAGCTTCACCACCAGCATCATAGCTGGCCAGATGATATAAAAAAGAGAAGAGAGCAGTGGCAAACTGATGAGGGTATGGATCCATGGAAGGATCTAGAAAGGAAGTTGGGAGAGGGAAAGAAAGAACAAGCTCACAATCTGGTGGTAAACTAGTAGGATGTTTAAAAAGACAGAAAAGAAAGGGGGATGGGGTGTGGTCCATTTATTGCTTAGGATAATCCCAGGGAAAATTTACCAATCATGGCCTGTATACAATTCCGCACAAGTACAGGCAAAAATCCATGGTAGGAGGCTGTTCCAGTACAGTCAATAATACTGCTGAGTTTGGGAGTCCTTTCCAAGTGGACAATTGATGTTAATGTTCTTAAAGAAGCAGCTTTAATCTCCTATGAGAACAGAAGGTAAACATGTATCAAATAAGATGACTCAACCAAGCGGCTAATACCCCAAACTCTAATTTAAGCCATTCTTCTGGGGGAGATGGAAATCTGTTAAGCATAACATTGAAAATCCAACATTGTTAATTTTTCACCTTAATGCCCAAAGAGGAAGAAATAAAAGGGCCAAGATTTCCTCTTAAGCGAGTTCTTTCCAAAACCCTGAGAGAACCCAAAAGGTAAATAAATACTAAGAACCTGATAAACAGAAAAGAATATTAATAAATACCTACCATAAGCTGCTTATCTGTTATCTGAAGGACATCTACCAACTCCTCTATCAACCCATTATACAAGATACTGTTTGCTGACTCCTGCAAGGCATTGGAATATACTGCAAAAGGAGAAACAAACACTTTAGGCAAGAGGGCAGCGGTCAAGCCACTGCCCAATGACAAACTTTTCAGCACCAACTGGTTCTGGGGAAGAATTCCCTTTCAACCAGCATTGGGGGACAGAATCACAGAATTCCATAAGATCTGATCAAATATTGTGATAAGCTCTAAGTACTCACCAATCTCACAAGTTCCCCTATTAATGGTATTCACTGTAAACACTTCTATGAGTAAAGAACAGAATTTATGGACTGCCACAGACTAAGCCATAAACTTGTATAACATTGGAGTAAAAGTTGAGATTGCATGTAATTCAATTATAATAACTCTCACATTGAACCAGACAGGGTTCCCTGAAATGAAAGTTAATGGGATTTGAGCACACTCATTTAGTTTTCAACAAACATCTCTTGAGCACCCACTAACATGCCAGGAATTACGCTAGGTATGAATATAAACAGAAGAATAAGAAATTCACTTTAAGGAGCTCAGTTTAAAAGGGCAGATAAACAAGTTCAAACACAATGAAGGCTGGTACCAATAGTAGCAGCAGCTACCATTTTATACTTTCTATGCGCTTGTGCTAGTTATTTAACAGGTTTTCATTTAAACCTCAGATCAGCCTATAAGGTAAAGTTACTGTCCTAACAGAAAACATGGAAACAGAGGTTGAGAAGATAAACCTGTGACTAACGATCTGCAGAGCCAGATTGAGTCCAGGTTTGACACCAGTGCACTTTCTAGTCTACCACACCACAGTAAAATGCACAGTATTGACTATTAACACTTTCTAATTTCAAAATTATAACCCTAAAGGGATGGGAAATAGGACAAGAGAAAGATGAAATGGCAAGGAAAAAAAAAAAGGGACCAGTGGGAGATGACTACCTGGATACCTATAAAAAAAAAAAAAAAAGACCTGTAATAATATCAACTGCCTATGATATGTCAACAAGCATCATATTCTCCTTCTGGTCCACCATTAAGGAGCTCAAAAATGATGTATGAATAAATACCAGGAGTGCTGGCAACTTCTGAGTTGTCACTGAAGTGACTACAGTAAATTCCATAGCAACAAAGATAGATGCAGTTCAAAGGAAACCAAATCCAAACTGCCTAATTAGGATTGGTTAATTAGAGTGTTACACTCTTACCTAATATAGATATGGCATGCAGTCTAGCCTGAACAGCTTGCAACCGCTTCCTGTGATTAGAAAAGCCATGGGCCAGTCGTATATGTGTAAATAATAGCATCTGTAAAGAGATTAGACCTACATTAGGAAACCAGTGGAAAAGGTGAGGGCTAAATCTTATCTGGTGGCTTGCTTGGTAAAATGTGTTTATTGTTGATATTTACTAAAGTTATTGAACAAAACTGATTCCACTCTAAAGTTCACCAACAAAATGGAAGAAATAAAGAGGCTCTCAGAAACCTAATAACCCTATGCAAACCAAGAACTGTCACTATATTGATAGGCAACAAACAGGGGACTTGCGGAAAGAACTTTGATTGTTATTAATTAGATTAAATATTTGACCACCACCACAAATAGCAAAAAAAAAAAATAACACAACTGCACAGCTTTCTTCTTTGGTATCCAAAGCACTGAGAAAGCTACTACCACTTAGTGGATACTCATTGTGAGCAGGCAATATATATATTTTTTCAAATTCTCATAAGGATTTAGACCTAAGAAATTATTAAATATTAGCCTCATAAAATATGAGGAAAATAAGGTTCAGAGAAGCCAAAGTAATTTGCCCATGGTCTGATTCCAAAGCTGACATTCTGTCTGTTATGCCATCTCTCAGCATATCACTAGCCTACTTGGATAACAAGCATACCCTCTGGCTATTTTTAGGATATATCATACCTGCTTATCCTTAGGAATGCTGTACATTTTGGTAAGAGATTCCATGATTTCAGAAGGGCTTTCAGAAATCTACATTATCAAAAAACAGAAAAAAAAGCAGGAATGTAAAATAACATCAAATATTATAAAAAACGAGCCAATAGTCAAAAATTCCTCTTACCTTGTCAAGCTGCTCTATGTGGATATAATGTAGTGTGTTACTAGTTGTCTACAATTAAAAAAAATAAGAGAGCTGTTAAGAGTCACAGAATACTCCAAGCTTCCTGCAGGAACTACCTGAAAACCAAGTTGCTGAAGCCTGAATACTCTTTAAAAAAAAAGATCAAGGTAACTTTGGAGACCCTAAGAACATACGGTTTTCCTATATAGCATCTTCTCAGGAAACCAGTACTATCAAAATATAATGCAAATAAGAATGGACATTTGCATACTGGCGTTCATGGAGGCAGTGTTGAATTTTGCATGGATGGAGGTGGCCTACGGTACATCAAGTGAGGAATCGAAGGGGGAACTGTGCTGTATACATACAATGGACAAACATTATAATGCCTCACTAACATGGACTAACTACAATATGCAAATTCTGAGAACTGAATTTGAGAACATAGATTATCAGGTAAAGGCCTACTGTAAAGGTTCCTAGATTGTAAACTCTTATAGCAGAGTCATAACTATTCAGTCACATCTATACCAGAGTTGCAATTATTATTTCTCAATTCTGAGATGCTGAGCTATTTGGGCATAACCTGGTCACTCCCTGGAACTTTGTGTTTTTGTGTGATGCCTTAGAATGAGAGCTAGAGTTCTGCAGCTCTGAAAGTAAGCATTACCCCATACAGCAACTTTCAAATACACTGAAAAAGTAATCAGACTTCAATTAGAGATATGAATGAAGCTTACCTGGGTAGGACTAAGGTAAACCAGACTAAAAGGTAAAGGATGATATTAAGTGTATTTTGATACTTCAACTTCTGTGTGAGACCAAAGGAAGAGATGTTTACTTAGTGCAAAATTTATATTTTTAGAAGCATGCTAATTTAACTTGTATGGTCAGCTTATTAGAATATAATAATTTCATGGAACTTGAATAGGGAGTGAGATCTTATTAGTTTGTACAGGTTGGTGTGCTGCCCCAATACATCCCAGAGCAATCTGGGCAGAAGATTAAAAAAGTATTTGCAAAGTCCCCTTGAGGGACTGGGGAAAAAGGTGGAAATATTAAACTTCCCCACCTGGAGAAGACCTGATATTCTTGCAAGCATTGGGGACTGACAAGTTGAATGACCAGGCCCTCGATGTTGGGGCGTGCCCTTATTAAACCTATTCCTGCAAAGGAAAAGCTAAACCTACTTATGATTATGCCTAAAAATCTCCCCCAGAAAAGCTCTTTTGTTACTCACCCTTTTTTCGATTTTGACCTCAGCCCCAGGGTCTGCATAGAATTCAAAGTGTAGTGTAGTTGCACTGGGTGGGTATTTCTGTGTATAAAACACATGAAAGAATTAGACACAAGGTTCAACTGATTATAGACAACGCAGACGCGATAGAAAGTCTCATAAACTCAAAATCTTCCCCCCAAAGTCCTCACTTTAAGCAGAAGAATGAGCAGTGTAATCAGTAGCCATAGTGCCTTTACCCCTTGTTCAGCAGGACTCAGGATAAAAGAATTGTAACAAAACAGAATTAAAAGAATGGAGATCAGAGCTCCAAAAGTTTTTACATTGCTTTCTAATAAGTTCCGTTTGCCCTTCTTTCAGGAGATCAATTTTCACTGTAGCTATTGCCAAGGGGGAAAAGATGGGCAAGTCAGCAAAACAATAATGAGTAAGATTCTAAGAAAGGCTAGAGGTTAAATACCAGGGTTCAGGTAATGAATGGAAAAAGACATTCTTACGAAAATCTTAGTGTCTATCATCAGCATTTTGAAAGATTTTATTCAAACTATGCCTCATGGACATATCTTCATTATTCCTCAAATACTCCCTTCCATATTATTCTACATCACTTCTCATAACCACCTGCTTTTCCACACAAGCAGACACCAAGCCATAAAACCAGACCCTGAGAACAGATAGTCTAACTCTAGAAAACCCAAATGTCAAACAAAATAAGATGCGAGCAGCATGACAATTAAATTGTCTTCTTCAAAGAAACTGGTAGCAGTGGTTGCTACTGGGGATGGAGAATTTATCAGTATATTCTCTTTTATACTTCTTTAGCATGTGCATATATTACTTCCTTTTAGTTATAAATTATATTTTTGAAAGTCTCATGACATGTCAAATGTCAATAAAAGGACAAAAGGATAACAGACATAATGCAAGCCCAGTGCAGAATATCTTACTGTGTTGGCCAAGGGGCAAACAAGAAGTGTGACATACGTAAGGAGGCTCAGAATTAACCAACTAAACTTTAAAATGATAGATTCACTATATTTCACTGTAGTCATTTGCAATAAACATGACAACCTGACAAAAGTAATGGCAAATTTGCTGGAAACTACAGCTGCTTTCTAGCATAGGACTGTTTTAACAAATTTAGTTATGACGTGTGATTCCGCAGCAACACGCCAAAACAGAAGGAAGAAAAGTCTAAACTTTTAAACTAAGAATGGGTGAAAGGCATGTGTGGGAGAGAACATGAGAGATAAACAAAGAAAGCACACAGTAACATTACCATTATAAATTCTCATTAACCCCCATGGTAGAACTGCTTTCTAAACAGTCATTCCTAAATCATGCTACAATGCCCAGAGTTCTAATAGTTTCAGTGTGAGAATAGGAAAAAAAAGGGACTTTCTGGGAGTTTTTATTTGCTTTTAAGTTGATTCACAAATGCCAGCTCTCTATCCAAAAGCTGAGGTCAAGTTGGGTATGCACATATACTGTTTCTCTGAGAGTCTTCATCTCCTGCCAGTACACTGAGGGCTGAAGCATTTCTAACACTACTTTCTAGGCTGTACTATGTCTCAACTTATCTCAGGTTGTTCAAAGATCCTTGATATGAACTTACAACTTTATAATCCATTATGTTCATTGTAAAGTAAGGCTCAGAAAAAGACAACTCTGGCAAAAGACACCCATATCCCTAAGTGTTACTTACCATCATATGCAAGTCTCGGCAACATTCTGCAAGTCCAAAGCCATTCTCCTTTCCACCCCAGCTCTTGGAAAAGAAAAAAGACACTGTTAAAGACAGTGCTTATGATATCCTTGCATATAAAATATTTAAAAGTGTGTGGTTGCCTGGAGCATAGTGATGAAAAGATTTATGAGAGAAAGCAGGTCATGATCAAAGAGCAGTATCTCCCAAGAAGTTTTTATGAGCAAAAGCAAGTTAACACATTATGTTTCTACATTTGAATCACATTCACAGAATGGTACTGCAAAGTATTTCACTGTTGCACTCTCAAAAATCAGGCCTTTCAAATGTCCTTGTTTTAAAAAGGCTGGAAGAATAAAACCAGTGGGTCCAATGTGAAGGTCAAGCAACAGGAAGCAAATTGAAGTAAGGACTTAAGATGCAAGGAAAGACAGTCTACATAAAGGTGACTTCTCCAATGAGATCAATTCTATCTTATGTGAGAATGCTACTGGGAGGAAAATAGACAAAAATTACCAGCCACTGCTTTCCGCATGCCTGAATTCATGGTTGCTTACAGGTTAAACTTATTCCATTAAGCCCTCATTACTCCACTGTTCTTTCCATACTCTGCTGTTTCCCTTATTCTCTAAAATGGAATAGCATGTTCTCTTCTCTTTTTGGCCAGAGATAGGTAAAATTCTACCTTATTTTTTACTACTGTATATTGACACCACAAAGTCTTAACAACTCATCAACAAGTATCAGCCCCCTAGGTAATGAGGAAAAAGGCTCAATAATAAAGTATTATTTGCTTCCAAATCCAAAACTACAGCGATATGATCTTGCTTACTAACCAGTCTGCATCTTCACAGCCCTTGAAAAATCAATTCTTTTTACATTAAGAGCGTTGTCATACTTTTAAACTGAAATACTTCTCAGTCATCCCTGTTAGAACTAACTGCTTCCACTTGTTCCTTGCAAATTATGTAAATAACCCAGTCCTTACAAGGTTCAAACACAAATGCCATTTAAATCCACGATTTCATTTAATTCCTGTTAACTCAGCACGGGCCCAAATCATCTTGGATCTGGGTTACGACTGTAGCATGACATGGCTCCATACATCTAAGCTCTTCATAAAATGTTGTGATTATGTGACTACCTTCCAATGAACCCTTGTGGGGAAAAAAAAGTCTAGATCATTTAAATTTCCAATTAAATGGTCTTGTTCCAGAACGTTGTCAATTTAAAAATTAAAAACCATAAACAAAAGAATGCTTCCCCGTTGAGAAATAAGGTTTCTCAAACTACACTTGACATAAGGCAAGGCAGCCTTTCTCAATCCAGTTATCCCATATGAAGCACAGAACAAAGAACATGGTAAGTGACTATTACATTAATTCCCCTCAAGATGATACACAACTAGTTTTCTCTAGATGCAGAAAAGAGAAATAATTTCATTGCATACAATGGTTAGGGCATTAGGACTTATTTCTCTAATGGAAAACTGAGTGAGAAAGGCTCCCTGGAGATCCCCCACTTAGTCGGTTATAAAAGCTGTTCTAGAGAGAGGCATATCAGTGAAAATGTCACAATAGGGAACATTCTGCTCATCCCTCCACTTAAGTAAAAATGGTCAGAATCAACTTTATTGGAACTTTGAAAACGAATCAAAAGTTATACCACCAGGCGATGCTTAATATGGGGGTGGTGGTGCGGAACTGAATCTCAGTGAGGGAGATCTGAAGAAATTTACCTTACCCTTGCTCCTCATACCCCCACCCCTATCTTGGCCCCTCTGTAGTTCAGCAGCAACTTTGAAGACAATAGCCTGTATTCTTGGTATAGTTTCTTAGTATCAGAGGGACCAGAACAGACTTTAATCTCAATGGATTGTGACTGTCTGTTTTGACCTTCTGGTGACTTGTAGAAGGATCAGCTCAAAGGGCTCTATTTCATCTAATTTGGAACTCTCCCAGGGCTGAGGTAGCTGGGGGTCAGACGCATGTTTGTTGAAAACATATAAAGGCAAATACACTAGTTCCTGCCACCTGAGGCAAAGTGTAACAGTTGGAAAAAATAATAAACAAGCCGTAAAACTTGGGGAAAAAAGGCTGGGGAGAGAGAGATATTGGGGAATAAAGGCTCTGAAAAGCTCCCACATATTCCTCAGAATCTAGAAGGCCACCCACATGCTCAGAAAAGACCCAAGAAGACCCTAAGTTTCTAGCTGTGGATGACCTTCACAGTTTGCACAAGTGGGAAGTCAAGGCTAAGGCAGATGAACCATTCTGCAAAGATTAGGGGATTATTTTTTTGGCTCCAGGCATTTAAGAAAATCTGTCGAATTAAGAGCTGATCATTAAGCCAATGAAACAGACATCAGTGGTTACATGCGTCAAAGAACACAATGTTTAGGAAATTAGTTTAAAAAGTCACTAAATAAGAAACAGCAACAAACCCAGAGGAGGGAGGTAGGATTATTGCCATATTTGTCACACAATAATATCTAAAATGCCCAGGGATTTTGAATATGGACAAGGCATGCAACTAAACAAGAAACTCTGGCTTATACAGAGAAAAAAAAGAATTAATGGAAAATGTCCGTGAAGAAGTTCACACATTAGACTAGACAAAAACTTAAATAGTCAACAATTTAATAAATGAAACCAAGTACAAAGAGCTAAAGGAAACCATGAGAAGGATGGCTCACGAAATAGAAAATATCAATAAAAAATAGAAATTATAAAAATTAACCAAATAGAAAGTCTAGAGTTAAAAAGTAGAATAACTGAAATGAATATTTACTAGAAGGGTCCAATAGCAGATGTGAACAGGAGAATCAGCAAACTTGAAGATAAATCAACTGAGGTAGCTCAGTATGAAAAGCAGACAGGAAAGAGAAGAAAAATGAACAGTCCAGAATGGTGGGACACCATCAAATGTACCAACATTTGCATAATGAGAATCTAAGAAGGGAGCGTAAGAAAATGCGGCCAGGAAGAATAACTGAAGAAACAGTAGCTGAAAACTTCCTAAATTCAATGAAAGACATGAATCTACATATCCAAGAAACTCAATGAACCCCAAGTAGGATAAATTCACTAAGACACACTATAATCAAAGTATTAAAAACTAAAGACAAATGACACCTGAAAGCAGAAAAGAGAATCAACTTGTTGCATACAAGAGATTCAGAATAAGACTGACAGCTAACCATCAGAAACCATGGAGGCCCAAATGCAGTGGGATGACATAAGAGTGTGTCACTAGTAGACCTGCCCCACCAGAATGCTAAAGCAAGTCCTTCAGGTTTAAATTAAAGGACTCTAGATAGTAGTAACTCAAATCTATACAAACAAAGAACACTGGTAAATTAACTACATAGGCAAATATAAACTTCAGAGTTAATGTGCTTTTAGTTTGTAACCCCTCTATCTTTCCTATTATATCTTAAAAGTCACCTGAATTAAATTATAAATCTATGCTGATAGGCACACTGTGTATAGACATGTAATTTGTGACAATAACAAAATAAGGGGGGTGGGAACTAAGATTTAGAGGTATAAAGTTTACATACACTATTGAAACTAAGTCTGTATTATTTCAAGCTAGATGTTACAAATTAAGATGTTAGCTGTAATCCCAAAGTCTTTTTAAAAATCTGGAAATTTATTATATAAAGAGAAGGGAATCAAAATGGTATAGTAGAAAATATATGTCTAACAAAATAAGGCAGTAATGGAGGAACAAAGAAACCACATAGAAAATAGCAAAATGGCAGAAGTCTTTCCTGATCAGTAATTACATAAAAAGTAAACTGATGACTTCCGGGTCAAGTGGCGGCTTAACAACGTGCGCATTTTAGTTCGTCCTCCAGAACAACTACTAAATAACCAGAAACAGTACAGAACAGCTCCTGGGGCCACGTCAGAGACCAGACACACAGCGTACCCCAGTCTGGACCAGCTGGACCAGCTACGAGCACCCCCCAGAACCATGAGTTCCCATAGCTGCGGCAGCCAGCATCCCTCCTCCAAAGGCCGCTTCCCAGAGGGGAAAGGAAAGGACTTTACCAGCAGCACGGATTGGGCACAATCAAACGCCAATTGTGGAACTAATTAACAAATTCTGACTACTAAAAATAGGCCCCCAGATTAGGTGAACCTGATCAAAGCGGAGGTTACTCATTTTTGCCCCGGCGCCAAGGGGGCAGGACTGACAGAAAAAGGGGGAAAAAAAAAAGAAGGAAACAGAGGTTTTTGTGGCTGTGTATCTACAAAGGCTTGACTGCCTCTGGATACAGCGGCAGGACCTTTCAGGCTGCAACTGCCCCAGGCATAGGCAGAAGTGAGCTCTTTTAGGGGCTTGTCTGGAGCCTGTGCTTTCCCCAGGGCAGGGGTGAAGCCCAACTCAGGTGGAATCCCTCCCTCAAGGAATTCAGACACCAGGGCTTGGTCATTTGAAGCCATTAAAACCAGCCTACAACCTCTCCTCTGTCTCGACCACACCCCCAGCCAAAGTTAAAGGTACCACATCATCTTATGCTGGTGGGACCTGCAGTCAGACAAGGGCCACACACAGGGCAGGATAAGAAAAACAAATTCATCCAGCAAGAAAACCCTAGATAAAAGAAGTGAAAGCAATCTCCAGAATAAACTAATTAATGTAATTAAATGCCTAGACGCCAGCAAAAAATAACAAATCACACTAGGAAAATTGAAGATATGGCCCAGTCAGAGGAACAAATAAACAATTCAAATGACATACAGGAGCTGAAACAATTAATTCAGAATGTACGAACAGACATGGAAAACCTCATCAAAAACCAAATCAATGAATTGAGGGAGGATATAAAGAAGGCAAGGAAGGAACAAAAAGAAGAAACTGAAAGTCTGAAAAAACAAATCACAGAACTTATGGGAATGAAAGACACAGTAGAAGAGATGAAAAAAACAATGGAAACCTACAATGGTAGATTTCGAGAGACAGAACATAGGATTTCTAAACTGGA
>PVIY010034879.1:0-26778 GCA_004026745.1 Myrmecophaga tridactyla
GTCACTGACGTGGCCCCAGGAGCTGTTCTGTACTGTTTCTGGTTATTTAGTAGTTGTTCTGGAGGACGAACTAAAACGCGCACGTTGTTAAGCTGCCATCTTGACCCGGAAGTCTAACCTAGTTTCTTTCATGGTCCTAGGAAGACCAGCTAGGTCAGGGGTAGGCAATGACATTCAGAGACAAAAAGGGGGAATACACCTTTCTTGTGCCTCTTTCAAAGGAGGAACAATTTCCTCGCAAACTTCCCCCAAGTCTTTTTGGCCAGAACTGCACCCCATCCCCATTCCTAAATCAGCCAGTGGGGCCGGAGTGGGAGGCAGCCTCCCCCGAAGCACAGGGAAGCTCTATACTTTACACGGTCAGCATCCTGCAAAGAGCAGTCAGTGTCTGCTCCACTTAGCATCTCGTGTACCTACCATTAGAATGCCACATCATGATGAGACCTGGTTGTATCTGTTTCTTTCAAGGAAACAGTCAGCTAACACCCAGATCCTTAGCAAGTTGAGGAACTAGTCTCCAGCAGGTATTCTTAGAAAGTAATTGAAAAGGAATGTAAATGTATTATTTTATGGGGCTCTAAAAGACTCCATCACTTTCTAAGATTTTATAGGGCCCCAAAGGCCTGTGTGCATGCACAGAGACTCCGAGGAATGGATCCATCACATTGCTGCTAATCACTGGGGCTTCCCAGGTCACTTCTTGCCTTCTTGGGCCTCCAATGTGCAGTTAAGTCTTGCGGACGCTGGGCCTGCCATTAGCCTATATAGAAGCTTTTCTAGCAGCAGTTCTCAACACTTCAGTGAACATCACAGAATCACCTGGAGTGTTTATTAAAACCCAGACTGCTCTGCCCCACAGTTCTGATTCGGGGGTCTGGGGTAGGGCCTGATAATTTGCATTTCTAACCAGTTCCCAGGTGACACAATAACTCTAGTCTGGGGATTACACCTTGAGAGGCATTTAACTGGAAGGAAAGCATCTAAGGAGGCCACCAAGTCATTTATTGCTGCAATAAGGAAAACTTGCTTCTTGATGACCTGCTATGGCCACCCCTACATAGAGCAGTGGCTGGATGGCATAGTTCTTAGGAAAATAGAGGCCATCCCCTCCAGGAGCCTGGAAGGAGAGCAACCTCCTTTGGGTATGCGGAACCTATCTAGGAAAGCCAGGCCCAGAACGGTAGGCCTTTTCCACCCCCTTTGCTTTCTCACCTGCAAAATGAATGGGTAGGTACCAGCGTAACTCCAGTCGCTGGGTTGCTGCAAGGATGGTTTAAAGTGCTCTGTAAAATGCAAAGCTCTTTTAAGATTTTCGGACCTATTAAGCACAATAAGGAGTGAGTTTCTGGTTTTCCCTGTGTCATCCTTTCAAAGCAGGCAACTTTCCAGAAATTCTGCGCCCACACCTCCGTGCCCGCATCCCACCCTCTGCGCCTGCCTCGGATTGAGGATTGCCCGGCCTGGGCAATAACAGGGCTGCATTTTCTTTTCCTCAATTGAGGAAATCCCAATCACTGTGTAAGGGGCTGTGCAACCCAGTGGTAGTGAGCCGGAGTGGGTGGGGGTGGGGGTGCGGTGGGGGGTGGGCAAGAAGCTTGTTGTGTTTCCAGCCGTCCACGGCCGGGGCCGCCGCTACAGCGCCCTGGGGCGCGTTTAGTTCCCCCCCGACTCCGAGGACGACGCAGCTCCGCAGATTCGCAGAGGGAGGGCCCCACCCGCCCCTCCAGGGCGTCTCTGCGGAGCCCCCGGGGGCTGCGCCTGCTCCTCCAAACATTATTCAGAGCTCCGCGTCAGCCGCTGGCTCCAGAGCCTCTGGCGCGAGCCGTCGCGTTTTGGTTTCCTTGGCCCGGCCTGAACCTTGAGGGCCGCGCGCCAGGGCGGGCCGGGAGCCGCCGCGCCAGGACCCTCTCCCGACGCCTCTCGGCCGCCCAGCGGCGTCTTCCAGCTCCAGCTTCCAACGTAGGCCGCGCGGGCCGCTCCTGGCTTCCCCGGCCAGCGCCGAGTTCCTCCTGCTGAGCCCTGACGCCTATCTGCCACGCTTGTTAAAGCGAGGGACTTATTTAAGGGGTTGCAGATGTGTTTGCGCGCAGTCGCGCCAGGGTCGCCCGGGTCGCCCTCCCCTCGCCATTGCTCCCTGCCGCCCCCCCGAAGCGCTGGGGCTGCGAGCGCCGGCAACCCCAGTGCACGCGCGGGTTGCTCGGTGACCGCGACGGGGGCCGGCTCAGAGCCCCGCAGTTAACGGGGGCCCCCTTGAGCCCCTCACTGCCTCATGGCTCCCTTCTGGGTGCAGAAGCCCCAGGCTCCCTGTGAGCCGGAATGGGAATTGGGGGCAAAGAAGGAAGGGAGAGAAAACTCACCGGCCAGCCGGCCTGACCTCTCCGGGCACGGAAGTTTCGATCGGGGCGCACCCCTCAGGTTCCCAGGGGGCCGGGTTCCAGATGTGTGCAGCTGTGCGGCGCGATCCTTACAGCGGATTCGGGTGGAGGCCGGGCGCGAAAGCCGCCCCTGGGCTCCCTCTTTTCCGTGAGCCCAGTGGGGAAGCGTGGTTTGGAAGGCCTGTGCCTGGCCAGCGAAGGTATGCGAGTTACTTTTCTGGAGAGTGGAAGGGCCTTTGGACTGCAGACCTGGGTTAAGATCGGAACCTTGATTCCACCATTGTAAGCAGCCACCTCTCCTGTTTTCTTGATTATAAATAATTATAGCTCCTATTCGAGGGCTTCTTATTTTCCATGTGCTTTGCATATATTATTTTTACCTTCCCAACTATTCTGGGACTTGGGTGCTGTTGTCCACATCTGCAGATGGAGAAGTGGCATCTCACCCAGGGAAAGAGATTTGCAAGTTTCCACTGCTGGTAATTTGGTAAGTGGGAGACCCACGATTTGAACCCGTCTCTAACTCCAGAGACTGTGCTGTCCCTGTGAGAACACCGATGTGATAGAAGAATTAAAAAATGTAAAGCAGTGATGGATGCCATTCTCTTCCAAAGCATCCTCAGGCTAGGTCCTGAAGCAGGATCACTTCTCCCCCCACCTGTGTAGTAATACTTCCCTAGGACAGTCAGGGTGCAAGAGGACGGGGCTCAGAGTGGGAGTCTGCCTTGCCTGCCGCCCCCACCCAGAGCCACAGGGGTTTCTCTTCCTATTTGCTCTCTTGCCACATCACCCAATGTCCTTGAGAAGCAGGAGGGGTTTCACTGTGGTAGAGATTTGCCTCCTCCACCAGGTGGGCCGGATTTTCTCCTGTGTTTAGGGAAGGAAGATGTCCAAGGAGGTCCACGTGGTAACTCTAGACCCCCAGAATCCAGGCTCAGGACCCTTGGGAAGCTGGCAGTGCCTGAGCTTTCTCTTCCGTGGTCCAGCATTCTCCAGGTAAAACAGTTCAGATAAAATGGGTAGAAGACTGGAGATACGGGGCCTGGCTGTCAAAGAAATTTTGTGTACTGAAGTCAATCAATAATACCACCTGACTTGCCTGATCCCATGAGAATCGTGAGGGTCAGAATGGACAGTGGCCACACAAGGACTTTAAGAAGTATGAAGTGCCCAACAATGTAAGATGGTATTATTCACACAAGGTGCTGGAGACCATAGGAATATAAAGCTGAGTGCCATCTTAGAATCTTTCAGGCTAGTAAGAAATAAAAATAGCTTTATAAATAGTTAAACTATAAGACAGGGCACCTAAGTGCTATGCAAATATAGCCCCATGGTGCTGACCTATACCTTTTTTTTTTTGGATAACAAAAGTAGCCTCTAATATTTTTCTCCTATTGGCAGGATTCCCCACCCCCCCCCAAACACACATGCTTGCTTTTTTCCAGTTGATCCCCTTCTCCCATTCATGTGGATCTAGCAGAATTTTTTTTCCCATCTGGGGGGTTTATATAAGTGTAGTTTTCTATTGCTGCAGTAACAAATCATCACCGGCTTAAAACAATACAAATTTATTATTATCTTACATTTCTGTAGGTCAGAAGACCAAAATATGTCTCACTGGGCTAAAATCAAGATGTCAGTAAGAAGGCCTTCCTTCTCAAGGCTCTGGGGGAGAATCTGTTTCTCTGCCTTTTCCAACTTCTAGAGGGTCCTGCATTCCTTGGCTTGTGGCTCCTTCCTCCACTTCAAAGCCAGCAATAGGCAGTTTACTCTTTCTCATATTGTACCACTGTGACCTTTGCTTCCATTGATACATCTTCTTTTCTGATTCTGACCTTTCTGCCTCCCTCTTATCAGGACCCGTGTGATTACATTGGGCTCATATGGATAATCCAGGATAACCTCTCTTATCTCTAGATCCTTTTTAGTATCATGCCTGCAAAGTCCCTTTTGCCATGGAAGTTACCATATTCACAGGTGTTGAGGACAAGGACCAGGAACTTCTTTGGGGGTGGGGGTTTGGGGGCGTGACAACAACAACAACAAAAAACAAAACCTAGGGTCTGGAACACAAAAATATTTTATAAAAAAGAAATAGCAAATGTTCAACTCTCCCTCTTCTTAAACTAAGAGGTAACATAGCAACTTTTTATATAAATGTTACAAATTCTGAAAGAAATATGTTCAGTTCCTTACTATATCCATTAAACATCAGATTCCCTGCCATCAGGGAGGCAGAAACAGTGGGTAACAAGAAAGACAGACTCCACATAAAAGGGAGAGAGGAAGGCTCAGTAGGTTGTGGAAATTTTAATATGGCTTCACGTGGAATGTTGGCTACAGTTTGGTCCTTTGAAATGATTAGCTGTTAACAATTGCTCACAGCTCTTCAACTACTCTACCCTACAATCATTTGGAGCTGTGGGCTTCAAAAAGTTTTAGAAGCATTAGTAGAATCCTCTACCCTTTTTCTTTTCCAAGAGAAACAACTACATAAAATATCAAAATGGTGCCATGCTCGTGGAAGTGAGCTTGTGCAGCCCCCCAGCACCTCTGCCAAATCCTAGGCACATGGCTTGAAACCTCTGGAAGTTATTTCTCTGAGTGGAAAAACGAGCCTATTCTAACAAGTTAGCAATTCCCCTCCAGACTACAGAAGTAGGGAGAACCACTGGGCTGCAGAAGCAAGGGACGTAATAGTCTCCCAAGAATTGGAAGAGGGCAGCTTTCATTTGGAGACTTGGTTTCTCACCTCTGCTGCACAGCATGGGCTCGTCCATAAGTCTGCTTATTTCAGTTACAAGGGTGACAGGCTACTGGGCAACATGGTGACAAGTACACGGACACACCCAGGAACTGGGATCAGGATGGGCTAGTTCTGACCCACTCATTCATTTATCACATATTTATAGAGCTCTGTTATGGGCCCTGGACTGGCCTACAGACATAATATTAACACAAGCCCTAGTATACACCTTTCATAGTCTGAGGTGGACAGGGGGAATTCAGAGAAATGAACAAGCAGGTGAAGTTCTGCAGGGGCCATCCTGGAAAACTGCCATGGATGGGGTTCTATGGGTGGGACACAGGGAAGCTTTCTATAGGAAATGGTGTGTAAGCCAAGACTAAAGGACAGGCAGGAGTTAGCCAGGGAAAGAAGTTGTGACTGGGATCATGGGGCCCAAAGTGTAAGTGTCGAAGACTCTTGAGGATGAGCCCAAATAGAAGTGGGATATGCTAGAAAGTAAGCAGGGGCATATTACCCTGGATGGCCTGGAGGCCATTTGAAGTGTTGACTTTCTTCTAAGAGCTGGGGAAGCCGGAGCAAGGTTCTGGACAGACCGCGGTCTGATTTGCTCTTCGTCGGCAAACTCTGTGACCTCGGACAATGCTTTCTCATCTAAGTCCGGCGGATCCCTGAGGTCCTTTCCCGCCCTGACTCTGTTAAACTCCTCACCCCGTAAGAGCATGCAGGACACTGTCCCTTTCGGGTCAAGCCCCTCTCGGCAAATTGTTCCCCATTCCCCACGCCACTGGCCCTCCCGGGCAGTGCTGCCTTCTGTAAATAAGGTGGAGGCAATTTTGCTCGCGCTGGGCCAGAAGAGAGGCTTTCGGCCCGACCGGCCAGCAGCGATCGCCAGCGGCGGCCGCGGAGTGATTCTGGGGGTGGATTTAATACTAGGCGAGCGCGGTCAGCGCACTGGGAACGGAGCAGCAGTTCAGACCTTTCCCAGCCGGCTGTGGCCGCGGCTTAGCCTCTGATCGCGTCCCTGTGGCCTCACAGCAAAACTGCTCGGCCGGGACCGCCGAAGTCCGCCCACTGCTGCCTCCCGGGAGGGAAAAGCCATGGCTTACAGTTGCGGACAACAGCCCAGGCCCCGCCGGCCGCCGGAAGCCAGAGCCGGGAACGGGGCCCGCGCCGCCCAGTGTCTGCGCAGGCGTGGGACCGGCCTGCCCCCCCACCCCCACCCCATGCGGTAGGCCATTCTGCGGCCCTCGGCTGCCCTCTGGTGGAAAATTGGCGCCACGGCACGGCCGCTTTCCCATAGCGGAGGCCGGCGCTGGCCTTGAGGGGACCGGCAAACCCAGCCCTGGGGAGCTCGGCCAAGCTCGGTGTTTTTCCAGGTCCGCGCAGAGCCAGGGGAGACCGTGTTTATTTGGTGGGAGTGGATTACTGGAAAAGGAGGCGGAAGGTACCTTGCAAGTCGGCATGTACTGTATTGTTTGGGAGTCAACAGCCTGTAAAGTAAATGTCAGGTGACAGCTGTGTTGGGAACCACCGCACCCTCCTGGCCTTGACTGCTGCCTGACCTTGAGCGAGGCGCTGCAGGCACAAGCCCCGCGGAGCCGTGTGGGGGCGAGAGGCGGCGGGGAGGGCCGGACGGAAACCAGCACGCCCGCGCCCCGCACTCGCACCCCGCGCTCCGTCCCCCTCACCCCACATAATGTATGTGGAGCTTTCTGTAAGGCGGGGTGGGGGTGGGGGTGGTGGCGGGGGCGGGGGCAGTGGCCGAAGGGCAACCTCGACTGAGACGTGTGAACCTCGCGCTAAGGACTGGATACCCTGTTCCACTGCACAATTCCCCTTTAATTCATCCTCACTAGCTGGGTGTGGCTGATTCTTCCCCGGTTTCCTGAGTCTGAGTTGTCCTTGATTTTCTTGGGTCCCACCCTGTTCTTGTCTCCAGCAGTCCCTCTGGAATGTGTTTATTCTTGTTGGGGATTTAAAGCTGCATTGTGAAGAATCCCCCTGGCTTCCTGCCCTAGCTCGAATTCCCGTTGATTTTTCCCTCATTCCACCTGGATTTCGAGGGGGTGTCTTCTGGAAAATGACTGCTGTAAGACGTCCCCTCTTTGGCTGGCTCCCTTGGCTTGATCCCAGACGGGCCATGGGTTAAGCTTTTAACATCTGGATTTTGGGGGGGAGGAGAGCAACTTCAGGCATGAGGAGGTGAGCGACAGAGGTCTCACTGCTTTTGCAGAAGCCATGGATTCCATCCGAGGACATCTTTCTCTAGCCTCCAAACATTCCCTCTGGCTGCAGATACCTGGGGTTGACACCTACCCAAATTATCAAAGCACTTTGTGACAGAGGTGGTTTTCACTGTGACTGTGGAGAAAGATTCTTGGATAGAAATGGTGGTGGAAGGTTCATGGCACGGATTCAGCCTAATGACACATATTCCATGTTCTTCTAGAAATGTCTAGGGTGGACGATGGCTCTCTGTTGGAGAGCTTCTGGCATAAAACTCTCACACAGAGGGGCAAATTGAGACCCAGAGAGGGGCAGTGACTGGCCCAAGCTGGAATTAGATGTCGGTTCTTGTGACACCAGTTCATTCATTTATTACATACATTTATTGAGGACTTACTAAGGGTGTGCCAAGCACTGTGCTAGGTGCCGGGGATACCGCGGAACAAAATACAGTTCCTGTGGGCATAAAGCTAATATCCTCTAGTGTATTTGTGGGGTGATTGTGAATAAACAAATAACCAAATTTAGGCCATAATGCCATGAAATTAGAAGTGGTGTGGAGCTCTTCATTTTTTAAATCTTGCCCTTCATTTAAAAAAAAAAGTTTTTATTGTAAGTATAACATATATACAAAGCAAAGAAATGAAAAAGCAATAGTTTTCAGAGCACTATTCAAAAAGTGGTTATAGGATAGATCCCAGAGTTTGTCATGGGCTACCATACGACTCTCTCCTATTTTTCCTTCTAGCTGCCCCAGAGTATAGGAGGCTAGAGGGCTTAAGTACTTTTTTATCATCATAATCAACTTTTTTTCCTTCTTTTTTTGTGAACAATAACATATATACAAAAAAGCTATAAATTTCCAAGCACAGCACCACAATTAGTTGTAGAACATATTTCAGACTTTGACATGCATTAAGATTTCACAATTTTGGGTTTCTACTTTTAGCTGCTCTAAAATACTGGAGACTAAAAGAGATATCAATTGAATGATTCAGCTTTTTTATTCATTTGTTAAGTCCTATCTTTTATGCATAATTCCACCATCACCTTTGATCTTTCCATACCTCTCATGGGGGTTGTTTGGGCTATGGCAATTCTAAACTTTTGCTATTGGAAGGGTCTGTCACTAATATGGGGTAGGGAGAGGAAACTATCTGAAGTTCTGGAGAGGCTGGGCTAGTTTTCAGGACTTATCTGGACCAGGGACCCATCTGGAGGTTGTAGGTTTCTGGCAAGTTACTCTCGTTCCTGGAGCCCTTGTGGAATCTTATAAATTGCCCTAGGTGTTCTTTAGGATTGGCTGGAATGGTCCTCGTTGGGGGTTGGCAGATTATGATAGGTAGTAGGGTCTACCTGAAGCTTATGTGAGAACAACTTCCAGAATAGCCTCTTGAATCTATGTGAACTCTCTCTGCCACTGATACTTTATTAATTACACTTCTTTTCCCTTGCCTTCCATTTTGGGGGGGGCGTTGAAGTTTGGGAGATGTTCACTCGTGTGTTCACTTGCTAAATAAATATTTGTGGATATCTCTGTATGTGCTGGGTGCTATGGGAGACACACACATATAAGAGCAGGATCTACCTTCAAAAGTTTCCAACACAACTGGGCAGACAAGGCATGCCTTCTTAGCATCTTTACATGCACATCTATAATTTTTATGCTTATTGTTTTCCCCTCCCAATCATTTCCAAAAATGAAGCTTGTAAAAACACTGAATCTGAAATGGTGCATAAATCCCTTCCCCAAAAGGCTCCTCAAATCCAGAGGCTACTGACTTATTGAGGGACAGCATTCAGTAGCTTTGGGGAGCCAGTGGGCAGCTCAGCCATGGGCTGTGTGTTAGTCAGCATTCCCTAGAGCGACAGAACCACCAAGAGATACCTGTAAATACGAGATTTATAAAGGCATCTCACGCAACCGTGGGAATGGAAAGTCCAAAATCGGTAGGGCAGGCTGTGAAGCTGGCAGCTCCGATGAAGGGTCTGGACAAACTCCACAGAAGAGGCTCGCTGGCCAAAGAAGCAGTGAAAGAGTCTCTCTTCTCCCTTAAAAGCTTTCAACTGATTGGATTATCCCATTGTGGGAGGCACGTCTTAGTTGATCACAGATGAAAACAGCCACAGATACGATCAACTGACTGATGATTTAATACACCAGCCTTTTGATTTATCAACCAGCCATGAAATAGCCTTGCAGCAACCGTCAGGCGAGTGCTTGCCTGACCAGACAACTGGGCATTATCACTTGACCAAGTTGACCCCGGAACCTGACCATCACAGCTTGTAATAAGGAGAGACCACCTAGCATCTGCTCTGCAGTGAATAATAGAACAAAGAGCTGCTGATGCTTGCAGGAGCAAAGCACACGAGGAATCACGATGTCTCTGGGTTAAACAGACCAGCGAAGGGGCTGGGACAGGTGGTGAATGCCATGGAACTTTCTGGGAGAGAAGTCTGGGCTGCAGAGAAACCCTCAGCTGGGGAGGTGCTGTTTGCGCTTACAAGATGCTCTCCTGTGGCTCTCTTCTGTTAACCTTCCTGGAGATCAGAGACTCTTCCTTCCTTCCCTGCCAAAGCCGGGAAGGATGGGGTGGGTAAGGCTGGAGGTGCATTGGGAAAAGAAGATTGTACCAGGAGGCAGGAGACACTCGATCTGTGAATTTAGGAAGCACTCAAGTACTTCCTGGGCCTCAGTCTCGCCACGCATAAAATGAGAAAGTTGAAATATGGTCTCAAATTTCCTGTCAACTTTGCTAAACTGTTTCTCTCTGAAAAGAAGCGAAAAGACCTATTTCTTCTAGGCTCCTGGTACACTCAATTCTATGCCTGGCCCAGTAATTTCCATAGCTGGCCTGAGACTGATCCTCGGACTCAGTAGGGGAAGTAGGAGGAGGGCAGGCATGCTGTTATTTACCTTCTCACCCTATCTATTCTCACTCGCCAGCGAAGAAACCAGCAGCCTTAGTGTAATGTTTTTTAGCCAAGTTATCATTGGAACTTTTATTTTTTAAAAATTTGTTTTCTTTTCTTAATTTTGGAACTTTTATTTTAAAAGAATAGTTTAAGATGCTCATTTTTTGCACCTTTAAATATACATGTGCTGTTCTAGAGCCGGGAACTCTGGTGGTATGTGGTGCTCTGGGGGGCTCTGAAATGTTTATCTCAGGCAAGAAGGCATCCAGGGTCGCTGAAATGGCTCTGAGAACCACACCCTGAGGGAAAGGACTGCTATCCAGCAGTGCACCCCCGTGCTGTGTTGTGTGTGTGTGTGTGTGTGTGTGTGTGTGTGTGTGTGTGTGTACTGAGTCATCCTGAATCCTGGCCCTTTTAGTCTTTCCTCTTGGGCAAGCTGGGGGCGGGGGGGGGGCGGTTGGTAAGAGTGTCATTAGAAAAAGGAACGTGACAGTTAGGAAATAGCTCATGTTGCTAGTTACAAATCACTGGAGACCCTTCCTTTTGTGTGTGAACACAGGGGCCTGTAGGCAGGGGAGGATTTTTTGTGGAGAACAGAACCGGGAGAAAACTAAACTTATTGAATAAAGAAACTCCCATGTTTCATATAAACCGGAGACTGGCACACAGACCCAAAACCTGTCCACACAGAGCACGTGGGCTCATGACACTGACGCACACCCACGCACACCTGGGCACTGCACAGGCCTGTATGATGAAATACCTGGACACGGGCGCAACCGAACATTCTCGCAGGCTCACCTAGGTATTGAGTGGTGGGGTGATTTAAAGCTGTACGTACCCTGGAAAAGTATGCTCTTAAAGTTAATCCGTTCCTGTGGGAGTGGACCCATTGTAGGGAGAATCTTTTCATGAGGCTACTTCTGTTAAGGTGCAACCCACCTCATTCAGGATGGGTCGTAATCCTCTTACTGGAGCCCTTTATAAGAGAATGGAATTCCTACAAAGAGCGAAAGCCGTGGGAGCAGGAAGCTGAAAGCAAGGAATCCAGAAATAGACAGGAGAGACCAGCAGACACCGCCATGTGCCTTGCCACGTGGCAGTGGAGGCAGGATCGCCGGCAGCCAGTCTTCAGAAAGAAAGCATCCTCTTGATGGTGCCCAGATTTGGACATTTTCACAGCCTCGAAACTGTAAGCCTGCAAGCTAGTAAATTCTCACAGTTAAAAGCCAACCCATTTTATGTTACCTGCTTTTGGCAGTATAGCAAAACTATATAGGAAACCTAGACTCGTAGAGTGCGTGTTTGCATACTCAGGCTGGATGGAACTGACACAGGCAGCAAGAGGCCCTCAGGTCGCGTGGGCTTGCCCTGCCTCTCTGCTCCCTTCCTGCCCACTCCTTCCCCTTGAGTTCATCCCCCAGGTGTCTTAGACCGCTCCCACCCTTACCGTCATAACAGTCAAATTTACTGTGCATGTCCTCTGTGCTAAACTCTACTCTAAAGGCTTAAGTGTTAATTAATTAAGTCAATACTCACAGCAATCCTATTAGATGTTATTCCCATTTGCAGATGTGGAAACCGTGGCTTGGAGAAGTTTCATAATTTGCCCAAGTAAGTGGGGCAGTGAACTTGGGATTTGGTATTAGACTCACACTTGCATCAGTTGTAGCTGGGAAACTTCTCTTCCTGAGGGTTCCATTAAGGACTGTGTCCTGCATAATACCTGGATTCTCTGTCACCTGCATCGTGGACTCTGATCTAGAGACTTCAGCCTTGGACTGTTAGACCATCTGTGTGCCGTTTGAAGACGTAAAGGCAGGACGGGGCAACATGGGCTTTTGTCACCCTCCTCCTTGACTGCTTGTCTCTAGATCATCTTTGTTGAGGAATATTTTACATACTATAAAGTGCACATATTTGAAATACAGTCTGATGATGTCTGACAACTGTATCTAGTCTTACAGCCACCATACCAATTAAGAAATTAACACGTCCATCCCTGCAGTGAGTTCCTTTGCCCCTTCACACAATCCTCATGCCCACCCCAGGCAAAGGCTGATCTGATTTTTAGCTCTATAGATTAAATTTTGCCTGTTCTAAAACCTCATATATGACAATATATGATGTATACTTTTTAATCTATCTGGCTTCTTTTACACAGCATGATGTTTTGGGGATTCATGTATGCTGTGTGTATGCCAATAGTTCATACTTTTTTATTGCTGCATAACATTCCATTGTATGGATGGGTCATGATTTATTTGTCCATTCACCAGTTGTTGGGCATTTGGGTTATTTAAAGTTTTTGATTATTACGAATAAAGGTGCCATGAATACTTGCGTACAAGTCTTTGAGTTGACACGAGTTTTTATTTCTCTGGTTAAATACCTAGGAGCTGAATGGCTGGCTTGTATTGTTAAACATTTTATGAAACTGCAAAACTCTTTTGTAAAGTGGTTATACTATTTTTATACTCCCCCCCCCCCAGCAGCGTGTGAGAGTTACCGGTGCTCCACATCCTCACCAATACTTGTTATTATCAAATTTCAATATGTTTCGCTGATCAAGACAGTGTGATGTGATATTTCATTGTGGTTTTTAATTTGTATTTCCCTGGTGACTAATGATGTTGAACACTTTTTCATGTGCTTATTGGACATTTTATTCCTTCCTTCATGAATTTTCTAGGTCTTCTGCCAGCTTTTTAATTGGGTTGTTTATTTGTTTTTTTCTTATTGAGCTGAAAGAATTCTTCATATATTTACTTCTGAGTCTTGTGTCAGATATATAAATTTTGGATATTTTCTCCCAGTCTGTGACTTGCCCTTTCATTTTTTGAATGGTGTATTTTGAAGATCAAATCTTTTAACTTTTGATGAAGTCCAGTTGTCAATTTTTTTCTTTTATGGTTTATGCTTTTAATGTCTTAAGAAGCATTTGCCTACTCCAAAGTCACTGTTTTAGCTTCTTTGCTGGCCCAAACAAATACCATGAAATGGGTTGGGTTAAACAATGGGAATTTACTAGTTCATGGTTTTGAGGCTAAATCAAAGTTTAGCCTTAAAAGTCCAAATCAAAGTTTTCTTCCTGAACACTGGCGTTCTGGGGCTGACTGCTGGTAATCCTTAGCCCTGGGTTCATCTGTCACATGACAATGTATGAGGTGGTCTCTCCTGGCCTCTCTGTTCTCTTCTGGGTCCTGCTGATGTTCAGCTTCTCACTGCTCCTTCTGTAGCTTTCTCTTTCTGTGTTTGAATTTCATGGGACTCATAAAGGACTCCGGCAATAGGATTAAAAGCCATTCTGATTCAGATGGGACACACCTGATCTGAAATAACCTTATCAAAAGGACCTACCTACAATGTATTCACACCCATAGGAATGGATTAATTATAAGAATGTGTTTTTGGGGGGGTACATGCAGCTCCAAAATGCCATGATAATTAAGATTTTTACTTTTTTAAAAATATAGTTTTTGCTTTTGTTTAGTTCTGCAATCCATTATGAATTCATTTTTGTGTAGACTTTGAGGAAGGGGTTGATTTGGGTTCATTTTTACCCCCACATGGGTATTCGGTTGTTTCAGCACCATCTGTCAAAAAGACAATTGTTTTCTCATTGAATTATTTTGCATTCATGTAAAAAATGAATTGATATGATAAGCATGGGTCTATATGTAGACTCTCAATTCTGTTCTATTTTGTTTATGCCTATCTGTATGCTTACATCACACTGTCTTAATTATAATAGCTTTTTAGTAAGTCTTAAAATCAGATGATGTTAAGTCTCGATCCTTTATCTAAAATTTTGGTATTGTTATAGAATTTTTGTATGCATTTTGATTTTTTAAAGCATTTCATTAAAATACTATTTGTTTTGGTTACTGATTTCTTGCACCTGAGGTATGTGCCTTTCTTATCTCATCCTAATCCAAGCTCTGCCTCTGACTTTATTCTCTTTCTCATTATTATTTTGGTTACTCTAGGCTATTTGTATTTCCATACAAATTTAGAATCAACTTGTCAGTTTCTACAAAAATGCTTATTGGAATTTTAATTGGGATTGCAATAAATTTACAGATCATTTTGGGGGGAATGGACATCTCAATATTGAGGCTTCCAGTGCATGAGTGTGGAATTTCATGTCAATTATTTAGATCATCTTTAATATCTCTCAGTATTGTTTTGTAGTGTTCAGTGTAGAAGTCTTACACATTTTTTATTAAATTTATTCCTAAGTATTTTTTTGATACTATCGTGAATGGTATTGTTTGTTTGTTTGTTTTTTAAACAACCCCTGTAAATGGTATTGTTTTTAAATTTCAGTTTCCAATGTATTCTCACTGGCCAGTCCAGGATCTTTTACATATCCCTAAAGAAGGGCAGGTTGAGTTCCACCACAACCACTTGAAATGGATCCTCTACAGAAAAGAAGAGTTGTGTTACAAGAAGGATCAGGGAGGTGGGTTCAGGACAGGCAATACAATAGCAGTCCACTGCATAGCCCAAACCCATATGTGCTGTAGGAAGCAAATTACTTAACCACATTGTGCAGCTCTGTTCTAGTTTGTTAGCTGCCTGAATACAATATACCAGAAATGAATGGCTTTTAAAAAGGGGAATTTAATCAGATGCTAGTCTACAGTTTCAAGGCCGAGAAAATGTCCCAATTAAAACAAGTCTATAGAAATGTCCAATCAAAGGCATCCAGGGAAAGATACCTTGGTTCAAGAAGGCCGATGAAGTTCAGGTTTCTCTTTCAAGTGAGAAGGCACATGGCGAACACAGTCAGGGCTTCTCTCTCAACTGGAAGGGCATATGGCGAATATGGCATCATCTGCTAGCTTTCTCTCCTGGCTTCTTGGTTCATGAAGCTCCCCAGGAGGCATTTTCCTTCTTCATCTCCAAAGGTCCCTGGCTCGCAGACTCTCTGCTTTGTGATGCTGCAGCATTCTGTGCTCTCTGAATCTCCCATTCTCCAAAATATTTCCTTTTATAGGACTCCAATAAACCAATCAAGACCCACCCAAATGGGTGGAGACATGTTATCACCTAATCCAGTTTAACAACCACTCTTGACTAAATCACATCATCCAGGGAGATGATCTGATTACAGTTTCAAACATACAGTATTGAATAAGGATTATTCTACCTTTATGAAACAGGATTTTGATTAAAACATGGCTTTTCTAGGGGGCATACATCCTTTCAAACCAGTACAAGCTCTTTCTTCATTTGAAAGAGGATTAATAGTCTTGCTACATGTAATGTTTACACAATGGTTAATCAAAAGTCAAGAATGCACTTTTTGGCATAAGGCATCCTCATGAGATATCAGGGGATTGTCTCTTCAATGGTAGACCACGGCACAGATGTTTTTTTTGTGGGAAGCTGCAGAGCGAGTGAATCCGTCCCCAGATCCTACTTATCATAGTGACCCACGGAGCCAGTAAAGAGAAATGTGGAATTCAGACTCTGGTGAAAGGTAGGACAATATAACATATATATTTAAGTCTAAGGACATGATAACATAATCCTTGGTTATTTGAATCTACCATCTTGTTGGGGAGAGCAAGGGGTTTGAATATTTTAAACAGATAGCTATACTTGGAAACAGAGAAAACAGATCATTCTTTTTGGAGACAGAAAGACACAAGATATCCAGAAAAATCAGGCAATAAGGATTCTCTTTCTCCCTGTGGGGATCTATGATTATATATGTTGTACCCCAGAGGATGATTCATGAGGACACAGGACAAGCATCAAATAGGTGAGCTTCGAGGACACGAATTATATGGCCTTCTCACCCCGACTCATCCCCACCCTGACACAAGCAGCAGATAAGATTGCAGAAGTCACAAAAGACAGCTTTTTGGGAATTTAAAAGATAAACGTGCATGGGGTAATTGAATAACGTTCAGCTAAAAATGAGCTCTCCCAGCTCATAATGAAGACTATTCTTTACTGGAGGGGGCTTTCTCCTGCCTTCCTTTGTAAATGCAGTAGGGCCAGCAGCTTTAACCTTTGGAGGGTACCACTAGGGGAAGATGGGTTTTTTTTCTTTATATGAGGAATATCTGAGTCGTGGTTGGAACAGTCCAATGGTGGAGTAAGCTGCTGGTGCAGTAGGGAGCTCCTCATTACAAGCAGCATCCAAGCAGAGGCTAAAGGAAAAGGGTGGACCTGACGATTGCTGAGGAGCTTATATCAGCTCAGAGATTCTCTGGTCCTAGCATCATGATTTTTCTGACTTAAGCATCAGGTATTTACTGAAAGTACATTATATTATCTGCAGTGGGCTCTGTCCTTTGGAATAAAAAAACAAATAAATAGTAATAATATAGTAAATAGTTTATATAGCATGTAGTATGTGCCAGGCACTGTTTCAAGTGTTTTACATACAGGAACTAATTTGATTCTCATAACAAACAAATGAGTACTATTATTGTCCTGATTTTACAGCTGAAGAAACAAAGCCCCAAGGAATTTGAGCTTGGAGTACACAAGCTCCCATAGCTAGAATGGAGAGAAATGGGATCCAGACCAAGGTGAAAGGTGGAAGAATATAATATGCATATCTAAGTCTATAAACATGATAACACAGTCTCTGCTCTTTTGAATTCACCATCTTGTTGGGAAGAGCAGGGGATCTGAAGGTTTGAAACAGGGGAGACGATGTATGGGATCCAGCCTTGAGGGGCCATCTGGGGTCTGATTTGCCAATCCCCACCTCCAGGGCCTGGGCTTTCTCTGACCCCTTTGGAGGCAACAAGGATGGAGATCACCCTGGAGCCACTGCTCACTCAGTGCTTACCAGCCCCACCCCTCCGAACCCATTGCCCGCTCCCTTCCTTTCCATTTCCCTGGTTATCGTGATTATTTGGGAATTACAGAATGATCTATCACCGAGTCCTTTGGATCAAATTGAATGTCAAGTTTACAAAACAATCTAATAAAGCAGATGGCATTACCCACCGGTAAATCTCTTCCCTGTTTCCTGCCCCTCCCCCTCCCCACTTCAGTGTCTCAGAAAACTGACAGAGTATCCATTTACAGGCAGATTAATCCTGAATAGTATATACATGGGAAGAAAATTACATGTTCTTGTCTCCATAATTGATAAGAAGGACCCATCAATCTATAAAGCCCAGAGGAAAAGCCCATCTGTCTTAACCAGAGAGACGTAGGGGAGTCTGGGAAGGAAGGTGGTCTGTCTGTCTACCGTTTTATCAGAAACCCCTTCCCAGGGGCTGCCCACTTCTCCCTGGCCTGGAAACTGGGCTTCTGTGACCTCAGACAGCGTCCCTCCCTGTCTGTGAGGTTTGGCAGGTCCAATACTTCAAGATTCCAGGCCAGGGACAAATGTTCTGCCACCCACTTCTCTCTTCTTTCCAGCAGCTCGACAACTGGGGAGAAGTCTCTTAGTCTGGCTTCGGGGCAAATCCATACATTTACTTTAGTGTGTCCATTGGATGGATTCCAGGGGAAATTTTCTCAATAAGTGTTGATTCAATTCCTTCTCTGCCCTCTATTCCTGCTTTAAAACTTTTTTTACACCCTTCTCTCCTCCTTTCCTTCTCTTGAAGCACCTTCCCTGGTGGAGGCAGCTGCGAAGCATTGATTGTCTCCTTGAGGACTATCAGAGCTGTCAGAAAATGCCACATGGTCTGTTCTAGTTTGCTGGCTGCCGGAATGCAATATACCAGAAACGGAATGGCTTTTAAAGAGGGGAGTTTAGTAGGTTGCTAGTTTACAGTTCTAAAGCTAAGAAATGTTCCAGTTAAAGCAAGTCTATAGAAATGTCCAATCTAAGGCATCCAGGGAAAGATATCTTGATTCAAGAAGGCCGATGAAGTCCAGGGTTTCTTTCTTAAGTGGTAGGGCACATGGCGACACAGTTAGGGTTTCTCTCTCATCTGGAAAGGCACATGGTGAACACGGTCAGGGTTCCTCTCTCATCTGCAAGGGCACATGGTGAATATGGTGTCATCTGCTAACTTCTTCTCCTGACTTCCTGTTTCATGAAGCTCCCCGGGAGGCATTTTCCTTCTTCATCTCCAAAGGTTGCTGGCTGGTGGACTCTGCTTCTCGTGACTATGTCATTCTGCTCTGCTCTCTCTGAATCTCCCATTCTCCAAAATGTTTCCTCTTCTACAGGACTCCAGAAACTTATCAAGACCCACCCAAATGGGTTGAAACATGTCATCACCTAATCCAGTTTAACAAGCACTCTTGATTAAATCACATCTCCAGGGAGATGATCTGATTATAGTTTCAAACATACAGTATTGCATAGGGATTATTCTGCCTTTATGAAATGGGATTTAGATTAAAACATGGCTTTTCTAGGGGACATGCATCCTTTCAAACTAGCACATGGTTCAAATCCACTCTCTGTGTCAGGATGGGGGTGGAGAAACAGTTTCTGAACAAGGGACAATCCCCCTCCTGACTCAGAGACAGATGCAGACACATTAATACCTCCTCCTATCTGAATAATTTAGGTTAGGTCTCCTCTGCCTCTAGGTTGGGGGTTGAGGGAGTGTGGCAGATGGTGTGGATTGATCTAGATTGGGAGAGAGCCCAGGGAGAAGTTCTGGAAGACCCTTAGGTCTTGCTACTCAGAAGGACACCTTAGGATTCTGAGATAGAGGGAGGAAATAAAAACAGGGATGGGATGGGAGATAGGCAGAAGAGACATCCAGAAAACACTGAAAGACCAGGAGAAAGGAAAGGTGGGTGATGGAATAAAAGAGGGAGACACCTATGATGAGAGCTGTTAATTCCTGGCTTCAGGATGAATGAGCATATCTTGGGGTCTGGAAATCTCTGTTCCATTACCCTCGACTGCCCTCCTTCCCCCAGAGTGGGGCTGTTCTGGCTTTTGGACAAGCAGGCACTTTCCTGGCACTTCCCCCAACTTTGTGTGAAGGTGCACTGTGTGCCCAGAATCCGAGTGAACAGAAGAAACCTTTCCCAGGTGCATTGTGCTTTACAGAACACTTCAAACCCATCCCTCAAACTACAGACTTGCTTTAGTTGGGCTTCTTCAAAGAGGTGGATTATGGGGAGGGAACACCATGGGCTGGACTCCATGTAAAAGTGCTCCCAACAAGGGCTCTGATCTTTACCTTGGGACCTCTAAGCTCTCTGCAATGACATCCACCATTCCTGGCTAGTGTTCAAGAATGACCCTACTGGGGTTTCCCACACTGCATCCCTTGGAGCACTAATAGTGCTTGAGATATTCATCGTGTTCATAGTTGTGATGGTCATGTTCATGTGTCAACTCGGCAAGGTGGTGGTACCCGGTTGTCTGGTTGGGCTAGCACTGGCCTGTCTGTTGCTATGAGGACATTTCATGGACTTAAATCATGACCATGTTGGCTGCATCCAAGCTAATTGCATTTGCAATCAACTAAGGGGAGTGTCTTGTGCAATGAGTGACACTTAATCTAATGACCAGAAGACTTTTTAGGAGGATTCAGAAGAGACAATCACTCTTCCTGCTTCAGTCAGCTTCTCCTGTAGGTTCGTTGAGGATCTTCACTGGAGCTGCCAGTTCGCAGCCTGCCCTACAGCTCCTGGACTCTACATTCCCATGGTTATGTGAAACACGTTTATAAATTTTATGTTTACAGATATCTCCTGCTGATTCTGTTTCTCTAAAGAACTCTAGCTAATGCAATAGTTAAATACATTTGGAAGATTGCTGGGTTAACAAAGTTAATGTTTTTACTTCTGTTTACTTTTTGGTATTTTTTGCTTGCCTTCTTTTCTCTACTCTTGCTGTTTTCTTCGAGGCCTCTTTCTGGGTTCTCCTCTTGCCCTCCATATTATAAAGCATTGATTGTTGGTTTGATGCAATCCCAGTGAAATGGTAAATATTACCTCATTTTGGTATCAGACTTTTCTTTTTAAAATAGATGATTAAGTTCCACATATATTTTTTTTAATTGACAATTATCATCTTAAAGTAGGAAAAATATAGTGATTCTGACCCTAGGTCCTGCAAGCTTGGAATTAATATCATTCCATTTTCATTTATCAATTTTAATAAAAATCATTGCAACATGAATTGTAAAATAATGATATGTAAATTAGCTAGAGAAACCAACAAAGCACTTAATTTTAGCCCCTTAAATGTAGTAATTAATGCTGGATGAACATCTAAGGTTTGGACGGTTAGTTTTAATAAGTATAGGTTTAGGTGATAAATGATCATTTTTATTTATTCTGGTTCTGAGAGTCTCCAACTGCTTCAACTAATTAACTGCTTACTTTTAGTAGGGAAAACTGAGGTTCTCAGTTCTACCACTGTCTTTACAGAGCCACAAAGCAGGATAAGCCTCCCACGTGCTGTCAAAAAGCAGGTTTTTCACTTGTAGTGCCCTATATTAGACATCAGCTGGAGATAAATGAAAGAAAGCAAGTTGGAGTGAGAAAATGTGCTCATCTTGAAGATGATTTTTTAAGAACTTTGGAAAACTAAACTAGCTGGGAGTCCCAAGAGCTGGGTCCTGTACGTGTCATATCGCATGGTTTTGCTCACGCAGTGCCTTGTACTAGAATGCCTCTGTCCATGCTCTGCAAAATCCATTCTTGTCATCTCCTCCCCTTTGACTTCTGAGTAGAATTGACTACTCCTTTTCTAAGCCCTCATTGTATCTGCTCCATGCTTCTATTAGCATCTGTTATAGCTTGCCAGAATTGCTATAACAAATACTATACACTTGTTGGCTTAACAACAGGAATTTATAACTTCATGGTTTTGGAGCCTAGAAGTCTAAAATCAAGGCATCTGCAAGACCATCCTTTCTCCCCAAAATCTGTAGTGTTCTGGTGCAAGCTTGCAGCAATTCTTGACATTCCTTGGCTTGCATTTCTGCCTTCCATCCCATGATGATCTCTCTTTCTTTGTGTTTGCTTATTTTAATTTCCTAGCTGCTAAAACAAATACTCATATGATGTGTTGGCTTAACAGCAGGAATTCACTGGCTCATTGGTTTCAGGGACTAGAAAGTTTGCTTCCTCCAGGGATCAGTATCTTCTGGTTGACCAGCAATCTTTGGGGTTTCTTTGTTGTTTCCATGACCTGACAATGCACATAGTGGCATCTTCTCCTTTCTCTTCCAGGTACTGTTGACTTCCAGGTTCTGTCTGCTCCTTGTGACTTCTCCCTGCATCTAACTTTCACTCTGCCTCCAAAGACTCCAATAATATGGATCAAAGGCCAACCTGATTCAGCTGTGCCACTCTTTAACTGAAGTAACATCTTCACCAACTGATCTGGTGAGCACCCACCAGAATGAGGACCAAGACCAAAACATGTCCAATCTGGTGTACACAATACAATCCACCACACTGCTCTTCCAGTTTCTGCTAATGTTTGCCTTCTCTAACTGACCGTCTAAATTTCTTCTGCTTATAATGTAATATAGATTACTGGAGTCAGTAATATGGATTAAGGCCTACCTTAATTCATTCAGGCCATACCTAAATAGGGTCTTAAAAGATTCTATGCTGGGCTGGTTTGAATGTTTTATGTACCCACAGAAAAGACTATGGTATTTTAATCCATTCTTGTGGGGGAAGACCTGTTAAGGGTGGAATCTTTTGATTAGGTTATTTCCATGGAGACATGACCCACCCAACTCAAGGTGGGTCTTAATCTTTTACTGTAGTCCTTGAATAGAGCTCAGAGAGAAAGCTTAGACAGAAATGCCCTGGAGAAACAAGCAAGGATCCACAGAAGCTCATAGATATTTTGGGAAGAAGAACCAGCAGATATTGCCATGTGCCTTCCCACATGACACAGGAACACCAGATGCCATCAGCCTTTCTTCAGGGAAGGTATCCTCTTGTTGATGCCTTAATTTGGACACTCCCTTGGCCTTAGAATTGTAACTTGTAGTTAATAAATCACCACTGAAAGAGGCAATCCATTTCTGATATATTGCATTCAGCAACTTTAGCAAACCAAAACATATGCACAAATTAAGCCACACCTTAACTGATAATACATCTTCAAAGAGTCTTATTTATGATAAACTCACACCCACAGGAATATGGATTAAGATTAAGTGCATGTCTTTTGTTGGGGGATACAATTCAATCTACCAGAGCATCTTACTGAATTTATTACATATTTGCCTCATTCCTCCCTCCTTCTCCTTTGAATTGAATTTTGTAGCATCTGAGACTATTTTATTAGAATTATTGATATTAATGATGTTTTCATTATCTTCAAAACAACCTTATTTAAGAATTATGTCCCCATTTTATAGATATGGTAATTCAAAGTCACAAGAGTAATGTCAGAAATGGGGTTCATACCTATTTGCTTGACTCTAAAGAAAGACTGATGTGGTACACTTCTTTCCTAATTTATCCACCTTTTTGCTTTTAGTACCAGCAAAGAGCCTGGGAGCTTACATGCTCATGAATAAGTGCCCTTAACCATCTTCACAACACTGCCTGAGTGTGTTGTTTTGGGGCCCCCCAGTAAACCCAGAGCAAAGATTCAAATGTAAATAGTTTATTTGTGAGACGATCCTAAGAAACACTAATAGAAAATTGAATAAATGAGGCAGTGAAAGGAAGGAGACCAATAAATGTTAGAGTGCATTAACAGCCAGTTATCACCTGGGGCATCTGGAGCTGAGTCCCACTGGGGAATTCTAGTAGACAATGTGAAGTCTCAAAGTTATCTCAACCAAGGGCTAAGGAGGCTGGGATATTTACTCATCAACTCCCCATCCATCATTGGTTGACAGCCACTTCTAGGAGCATTAACTCTCTACTTTACACTAAGCTTGCTTCTGAGGCCACAGTCCTTAGTCCTTCCGGCATCCCTCACCCGCGTGCTCCAGCACTGCCTCTTACCCACATGGCCCATCCATCATCCGAGGTCAGGAGGGATGTCTGGACATTGCTGGGATCCATGGGCCAACTGGGTGGTTTTGAATGGTTCTTCGTGGGGTTGGGCATTGCTGCCGGGAGTTCCAGACACCAGAGATCACCTACACAGAGAGAAGCCAGCTACCACGTTGTGAGGACACTCAAGTAGCCCCGTGGAGGGGTCCATGTGATGAGGAACTGAGGCGTCCTGCCAACAACCAAGTGAGTGAATCACATTGGAAGTGGGTTCTCCGGCCCTGTTCCATCCTGGGCAGTGTTGACTGTAACCTCATGAGAGATCCTGAGCCAGAACCACCCAGCTAATCCACGGAGACTGTTTTAAAAAGTGACATTCCTAATGACATTCTCCAACCATGGCTGGCTGAAAATCTCCCCTGCCCCAACTTGCTGACCTCTACAGGGTTGTGTAGTGAATAATAAATAGACTTTCATTTGGTTAAGGCTCAGAGATTTTAATACATCTTTACACTGAATTCTTAGCTCATATAAATACTCTAAATACTTCTGCTACATCAGGTGCATTTACCCAGATAATAGAATTCCTTCAAGTAATTGGTACCACTTTGTTTGTTTTATTTTCAGTAAATTTTAGGGGCCATTCTCCTACATAACCATAATAACATTATTACACATTTTTTTATGAAAGCAGCTTTATGTTTCATCAGACATGTACATCAATAGCTTTTAGTATATTTGCAGAGTTGTGCATTTGTCACTACAATCAAGTTTAGAACATTTTCATTACTCTGAAAAGGAAATCCCTTACCCCTTAGCAGTCACCTCTCAATCCCTCTATCTTTCCCCAACCCCACATAATCACTAATCTATGACTGTCTCTAGATTTATTTACTTATGTTTACATTTTATATCAATGGAATCCTATGATATGTAGTACTTTGTGTCTTGTTTCCTTTCACTTAACATAGTGTTTTTAAAATTATTATTTTTGATTTAGAGAAGTTGTACGTTTACAGAAAAGTCATGCGAAAAATACAGTGTTCCCAGAGAGGCTGTCTCCACTGGGTTTCACGACTTATCAGGTCTAGGAACCCTCTGGAGGTTATAGGTTTCAGAAAAGCAAAATTTTTTTTTAGCTTCCAATGTTTTGGAGCAACTAGAAGGAGAAATCTGAAAATGTGGAATGGTAACCTATACCAAACTTTGAGCTCTATCCTCTAACTACTTGTTAAAATGTACTTTGAAAATTATATGTTATATTTCATAATTTAAAAAACACAATGTTCCCATATGTTTTGGTTTACTAAAGCTGTGGGAATGGAATATATCAGAAATGGAATGGCCTTTATAAAGGGAATTTATTATGTTATAAATTTACAGTTCTAAAGCTAGAAAAATGTCCAAACTAAGGCATCCAGGGAAAGATACCTTGACTCAAGAAAAGCCATTGTCTGTCACATGGGAAGGATGTGGCTGCTGCTGGTTCTTGTTCCTAATTCTGTTGCTTCCAGTTTCTGATTCCAGTGGTATCCTCTCTAAGGATACCATCTGTGGGCCTTCACTTAGCTCCTCCAAGACACAACTCTGGATTCTGGCTTGCTTAGCATCTCTCGGAAAGGCACATGACAATGTCTGCTAGACTTTGCCCATGTCTAAGGCATCTGCTCTCTGTCGCCATTCCAAGCATCTCCAAACATCCATGTCTCTATCAACTCTGAAGTAACTGTTCTCCAAGCATCTGCATCTCCATCTCCAGATGTCTGTGTCTGTGTCTTTATGTGAGGTTTCTCCAAAATGTTTCCCCTTTCAAAGGACTCTAGTAAACTAATCAAGACCCACCTTGAATGGGTGGAGTCACAACTCCATCTAATCAAAAGGTCACACTCACAACTAGGTGTGTCATATCTCCATGGAAATAACCCAATCAAAGTTTCCCACTCTAAACAATAGGTCTGGCACCACAAGATTGGGTCAGGATTAATCCAAATGGATCTGGGGTACATAATAGTTTCAAACCAGCCTACTATATAACCCCTTTGGTTGACATTTAGCATTAGTGTGTAACATTGTTACAACTCAGGAAAGAATATTGAAATAGCACTATTAACCATAGTCCGTAGTTTACATTAGGTGGATTTTTCCCCATATACCACCTTATTATTAACATTTTATGTTAGGTGTATTTGTCATAATTCATGAAAGGACGTTCTTTTACTTGTACAATTAACTGTAGTCCATTGTCCACAACAGGATTCACTGTGTTATACAGTCCAATGTTTTAACTTCTAACTTTCATTCTATTAATATACATGACCCAAAACTTCCTCTTTCAGCTAACATTCATATTCATAATTCATCACTGTTAATTACACTTACAAAAATGTGCTACCATAACCACTATCCACTTCCAAACCTTTACATTCAACCTAAATAGAAATTCTGTGTAAATTATGCATCAGCCCCCTGATCTCTACCCCTAATCTATCCCTTGGTAGTTTATAGTCTAGATTTTAACTCTATGGGTTTTCTTATTATAATTAGTTCATATCAGTGAGGTCATACAATATTTGCCCTTTTGTGTCTGACTTATTTCACTCAGCATAATGTCCTCAAGGTTAATCCATGTTGTTGCATGCATCAGGACTACATTCCTTTTTACAGATAAATAATATTTCATTAGGATGAAATATTATCTCTAAATCAGTTGATAGACACTTGGGTTACTTCTATCTTATGATAATTGTGAATAATGCCACTATGAATATCATGTGAAAATATCTGGCTGAGTCCCTGCTTTCAGTTTTTTTTGGGTATATACCTAGTAACAGAATTGCTAGTGTGCCAGTTTGAAAGGATTTATGTACCCTAGAAAAGCCATGTTTTAGTCCTAATCAATCTCATGGGAGCAACAGCTTTTTCTAATTCCTATTTAGTACTATAGGTTGGAAACTTGATTAGGTTATCTAAAGGGAGGTGTGACTCAATCAGTTGTGTGTATTAAACTTGATTAGATGGAGACATGTCTCCAACCATTCTACATGGGTCTTGATTATTTTACTGGAATCCTATAAAGGAGGAGACATTTTGGAAAGAGTCCCTTTTGAGAATGAGGAGAGAGCTGCAGAACCATGACAGAATGACTAGAGAACCACAGAGTCCACCAGCCAGCAACCTTTGGAGATGAAGGAGAATGCTGCTGGGGAGCTTCTTGAAGCAAGAGGCCTGGAGAGGAAGCTAGTAGACATCTCCATGTTTGCCATGTGCCTTCCCAGTTGAGAGAGAAGCACTGAACATCACTGGCCTTCTGGAACCAAGGTATCTTTCCCTGGATGCCTTAGCTTGGACATTTTTATAGACTTTCTTTAATTGGGACATTTTCTCGGCCTTCGAACTGTAAACTAGCCATTTTTAAAATTTCCCCTTTTGAATGGTGAGAACGGGGAGAAATTCAACTTCCCCCAAGTTGAACTCTTGATATTCCCACAGGCAGTGCGGACAACCAAAGCTATAAGCTGAGCCCTCAGTCTTCGGGTTTGTTCATATGAAACTTGACCCCACAAAGGATAGGTCAAGTCTACTTAAGATTTGGGCCTAAGAATCACCCCCAGGAGGGCCTCTTTTGTT
>PVIY010034880.1:0-26761 GCA_004026745.1 Myrmecophaga tridactyla
TTCCTGCTCACTGCCCTCTATCTATGCTGGCCAAAGGAGTTGAACTTTTTAAGGAATGCCCAGTTAATACTGAGTCGGCCACTTGGGTTGCTAGATTGTGTTCCTGTCCTTGGTATGTGAATTCCTCACTCCTTATCACAAGGCTGATCATACACCTGAAGTACCCCTAGGGTGGAACTTAGGCAGTGGCTTTCAAATATATATTTTTTTATCATCACAATTGACTTTTATTTCTTTTTTGTGGAAAATAACATATATACAAATAAGCAATAAGTTTCAAAGCACATTGCAACAATTAGTTGTAGAACAGATTTCAGAGGTTGGTATGGGTTACAATTATACAATTTTAGGTTTTTACTTCGAGCTGCTCTAAGATAGTGGAAACTAAAAGAAATATCAATATAATGATTCAGCAATCATACTCGTGTTAAATCCTACCTTCTCAGTATATCTCCACCATTACCTGATCTTTTTCCCACTTTTAGGGGTATTTGGGCTATGCCTGGTGCAGTGAATGACATTTGACTTAATTGGCTGGTGCTTAAATGAGAGAGCGCGATGTAGCACGGACCAAGCAGCTTGGCATATCTCATCTCAGCACTCGCAGCTTAGCCCAGGCCTTTGGAGATGCAGAAAGGAATCACCCTGGGGAAAGTTGTTGGAACCCAGAGGCCTGGAGAGAAGGCCAGCAGAGATCGCCCTGTGCCTTCCCACTTAAGAAAGAACCTCAGTTGAAAGTTAGCTGCCTTTCCTCTGAAGAACTAATGAAATAAATCCCCTTTATTAAAAGCCAATCCGTCTCTGGTGTGTTGCATTCCGGCAGCTAGCAAACTAGAACAATTATGCTAGAGCTTATTAAAAGTTGATTTCTCTTTCATTTTTAGCCCACACCAGTTATCCTGTTGAAAGAGGGGACTGATAGCTCCCAAGGCATCCCCCAGCTTGTAAGCAATATCAGTGCCTGCCAGGTGATTGCTGAGGCTGTAAGAACCACTCTGGGTCCCCGTGGCATGGACAAGCTCATTGTTGATGGCCGAGGTAAGTGCAGCGTTCTTCAGGCCAGAGTACAGGGAAGGAAGCTCCTGGAAAATGTTCAGGGCTTACAGAGGTTGGTGTCAGAAATCCTGAAGCTTTTAAGATCTCTGAAGGATTGCTGACTCTGAAGTAGTTCCATTCTATACACTGTCCTGAATGTTGGACCTGTGGAAGTATATGTGAGAAGCTGGACTTAGGAGCTTGCTTCTTCATTGGGAGATGGCCTAGGAGGAGACATGAAATTGGGAGCAGTATAAGCTAGTGAAAAGGTAGCCCTGTGTGTTGGAGCTTGGAGAAGGCAGATGGGGTTAGAGAGATGAGGCAGACTTGGACAAGTAGAAGTAAGGGCATTTTAGTGGGAAGGGGTGTGGGGAGAAATGAGCACAGGGCATTTGGGGCTGTCATAGAGCAGAGGGGCCCTAGCATTTGGGGAAGGCAGCAGAGAGTTGGCTAGGTAAGTAGCAAGGGCTGGGATGTAACTAGCCTGGAACCTAGACCAGAGCGTTTGGGCTTGAGCAGCCACTGAGACCTCCACACCACCTGAATAGGGCATTTGGCAGAAGCAGTTGGTAGACTGTGAGGGCCTGGGATATTGTGGTGGTCATGCTGCTGTGTGGTGGGTACTTTGATGTCTCCAGTTTTAGCAGCAGCCCTGGCTTCGAAATGTCTTACTTAACTCTGGGCTGGACTTAGGGCTGCGCACAAGAAGGGTTGTTATGAGCACAAAGTAGTCTCTGAACCTGGACAGTGGGATATTCTATGAGGATTACACGATCTGCTCTTTGTATTTGCCTGTTTTTGGTTCTAACAGTAACCATTTGGGGTTACCTGTGGTCACTTTCATTATATTATGAAACTGAGACAAGGAGAAATTTTATGCTTCAGCATATTTATTGGCTTGTGAGGTAGTAGTGGGCTGACTGTGTTAAAAATACCTAAGTGTTAACTCATTTTCATTTAAAAAAATTTTTATATCCAGGTGAGCTGTGCTCTGTGCTATTGAAAGAGAATCAGGTGTTAATGGTCTTTGGAAGTTTATGATTTTAGGTAGCTATGCACAGAACTGACTCTGTAAAAAGATCAGATTGGTTTTTTCCCCTTGATTCCTGTTACTCCTCTGTCCCAGCTCAAGAGTGTACTTGGATTCCCGGCCCATGCACTCCCTCCACAACCCACCCACCCCCAAAAATTTTTTTTCAGCAAATGATGCTGCAATAACGGGATAGACACATGGAAAAAGAATGAAATGTGACCCCCGCCATATAGCATACAAAAAAAAAATGTGTACATGGACTTCAGGTCCAACTAAGAGGCAGAATTTAAGAAAGGGCTTTTAATTTTTTATTTTGCCTTTGTTCTCTTTAAGGCAAAGCAACAATTTCTAATGATGGGGCCACAATTCTGAAACTCCTTGATGTCGTCCATCCTGCTGCAAAGACTTTAGTGGACATTGCCAAATCTCAAGATGCTGAGGTAGGAAAATCAATCATGTGTTTAATGAAGGTTGGAACATATGCCCACTTATTCCTTCACTGTCCTTCTTAAATAAATTTTGAAATCTTAAATTATAATTGCACCAGTTATGCTTGTAAAATTATCTAGACGGAATTAATAGACTTTAGATCTAAGCCTGGTACCTGAGTTTTGAAGATTGGACCTCTGTGCTGTCATTCATAGGAGCTCTTATTGTTGCCTTACAACATGGAGGTGGAAACCCTATGGTTTCCAGTCTACTTTTTTAAAAACCACTTCACTTCTAATATTGAAATCTTAATAAATATTGACAGAGACAGGTTTGTATTTTAGAATATTATAGGTAGAAAGAGTCTGGATTCAATAACAAGGTAATAATACCTTTTTGTCCAGAAATCTGGCAGCTCAAACCCTACTGTACAGTAACTTTTTTTGTTTTCTTTTTTGGGAACCCCTTAAATTATACAGTGGACACGAGTGAGTGAAAAATAAATTCCTACCAAATTATAGGCTAGACAGTTTTTTTAAAAGTTCTTACTGTTTTTCCCCCTCCTTGAAAATAGGGTTTAGTTCCCATTATAGAAACTTACCATGTAGGAAATGTCAGCAGACTAGGGATCTGCTTATTTTAAATAGTGTTTAAAATATAAATGACTTTGGCTGGTCCTGGGAGGTTTGTTTTAGTGGGATTTGGCTGACATTATTTTTTTGTAAACTCCAGTAATAGTTTATGCCATGTAAAGAATATTTGTCTCATGTTTCTTGCTACTATAGTTACTGGTGAATTCATCCCCTTTATTGTAAGCATGACGGAGTTGTCTTATCCAAGCTTTCCTTTTGTGTAAGAAATAAGTACTCAGTTGATTTCTGTGTGTGATTTCATATCCTGCAAAATTTTGATTGTCCTGATAGCCCTTTTTAGAGAATGGACCTGGCTGGGGGATTAATTTTGTAGCTCAGGACCATTTAACAAGATAGTATTAACCTACCCTCACCTTCCTTCTACTAATTTCAAAAATTATGTCCAGAGAAAAACTTGACACCCATTTAACAGTGCCCAGTTTAAATGGGTAGATTGCCTAAAAGTGGAGTGTCAGGGCTTTATTCTGTGAACATCAGAAATTGTGTGTTTCTTGTTACCCTGTTCTAGGTCGGTGATGGCACCACCTCAGTTACCCTGCTGGCTGCAGAGTTCCTGAAGCAGGTGAAATCATATGTGGAGGAAGGTTTGCACCCGCAGATCATCATCCGAGCTTTCCGCACTGCCACACACTTGGTATGAGAGTGCTGCTAAACCTAGCCTTGTGCCTGGGCACCTTCACATTTCTTAGGATAAAATACCTTTACTGAAGAGTTGAGGGGCTGGGGAGCAGAATTCCTTGAGCATTTTCTGACTTTTGTTTCCTACTTCAATCAGCCTTAGAAGGATCTGAATCTCAGTTCTGCCATTCAGTAGCTATTTGACTAGATACAGTACTTCATGTCTTTGGTTTTCAGGTTTCATTGTAGATGATGATTTGAGGTGATTAATGTTAAGTAACTACTTGATTAATAGCCTGACACATCATAGGCTCTCAGTAAATGAGAACTCTTGTTATTTTTATTAACTACTTCATGGCACATGGTGAGACCCAGCTTTTATTCATCATTCTGACCATTATTCTGTGACCTGGGGCAAAGCACTAGTCATGACACTAGAATTGACCTAACCTAGTGTGTTCACTTTGGTTCTATGCATGTCTTTTTTTTTTAATTTTTTATTAATTAAAAAAAAATTACAAGAAAGAAACACAAACATTCCTAATATATGCTCATTCCATTCTACATATATAATCCGTAATTCACAATATCATCACATAATTGCATATTCATCATCATGATCCTTTCTTAGAACATTTGCATCAATTCAGAAAAAGAAATAAAAAGACAACAGAAAAATAAAATGAAAACAGAAAAAAAAAATTTTACATCCATACCCCTTACCCCTCCCTTTCATTGATCACTAGCATTTCAAACTAAATTTATTTTAACATTTGTTTCTCCTATTATTCATTTTTATTCTCTATGTTCTACTTGTCTGTTGACAAGGTAGATAAAAGGAGCATCAGACACAAGGTTTTCACAATCACACAGTCACATTATTAAAGCTATATCATTATACAGTCATCATCAAGAAACATGGCTACTGGAACACAGCTCTACATTTTCAGGCAGTTCCCTCCAGCCTCTCCATTATATCTTGGATAACACAGTGATATCTACTTAATGTGTAAGAATAACCTCCAGGATAACCTCTCAACTCTATTTGGAATCTCTCTGCCATTGACACTTTGCCTCATTTCACTCTTCCTCCTTTTGGTCGAGAAGGTTTTCTCAATCCCTTGATGCTGTGTCTCAGCTCATTTTGGGATTTCGTCCCACATTGCCAGGAAGGTCTGCACTCCTGGGAATCATGTCCCACGTAGACGGGGGAGGGTGGTGAGTTTGCTTGTTGTATTGGCTGGAGAGAGAGGCCACATCTGAGCAACAAAAGAGGTTCTCTTGGGGGTGACTCTTAGGCCTAATTTTAAATAGGCTTGACCTATCGTTTGTGTGGTTAAGTTTCATATGAACAAACCCCAAGACTGGGGGCTCAGCTTATAGCTTTGGTTGTCCACACTGCTTGTGTCTACTCATGTCTTTTAGTGCATTATTTGCCTATCCAGAGCTAAATCCGGGAAACATTGATGAGCCTTTAGAACTATACCTACTCTACATTTCTGTCTAACTTGTGGAGCTTTCTAGACTAGGCTCTTAACATTCTTCTGGGCAGGTACAAGACCTAGAAATGTTTCATCTGTAGAGTAGAAAGTCTTAAGATTTGGGAGTAAACAGACTAGGGACTAGCAAGAGAGATTGGGGCCCACCTCTCCAGTTTTGTCTTGAGTGCAAGAGACTTACCCAGCTTCTGTTCTTGGCAGGCAGTTAACAAGATCAAAGAGATTGCTGTGACTGTGAAGAAGGAAGATAAAGTGTAAGTTTACAGTGGGTTTTGTCAGAACCTTGATTCCCTGTAGCCACATTGGATGCAGAAGCATGTTGCAATCCCTCCATGGGCCTGGAGCTATTTGGCTCTTGCCAGACCTTTGGCTGAGCCCCAGCCCACACAGCACAAGAGACTGCAGACTGTAGTTAAAAGCTGTCATACATGAGGTCTCTGACCACAGTCACCATCTGTCACTGAGAATCTGCCCTAAAGATACAGAAAGTGAAGTTGGAGAAGGCCAGGTGTATAGGCTAGATCAGAAACCGCCTCCTTGTTATGATCAGACGAGAGGTTTTTCAAGACTTGATGCAGGTTCCACCCTTGTGTCCCAGGGAGCAGAGGAAGCTACTGGAGAAGTGTGCCATGACTGCTCTGAGCTCCAAGCTAATCTCCCAACAGAAAGCCTTCTTTGCTAAGATGGTGGTTGATGCAGTGATGATGCTCGACGATTTGTTGCAGCTCAAAATGATTGGAATCAAGAAAGTGCAGGGTGGAGCCCTAGAGGTAAGCCTGCTGTGGCCTCCCTGTTGGGAGCGATGGGGGGCAGCTTTTACTTTCACATTGACCCTTCAGACAGCCTTATGTAGGAGGAGGGCACAGGCTGCAGGTGTATTGAGAACTAGTGCTGGACTGGAAGTCAGACTGGGCTCTAGTCCCCATACTACCGGTACAGGGTGTGACCATTGGATGTATTTTGAACCTCTGTGGACCTTTGTTTGCAAGTGGAGTGGAAAACTGGGCTGGTTGATTTTCAGAATCTCAGGCTCTATGTAATTGTATGAGAATAGGGATAACGCAAGTAAATTGTTTGTGACCCTTTCAGTTAGTAAAATCTGAGAGATACTTAACAGTCCGTTCTTCACTCCATGAGATATGGTTGAACTCTCCCTTTTATTTATTTGTTTTGAATAGATGATCCATCTATTCAAAGGGCCTGAAGTAAAAAGTAAGTCTCCCCTAACCCCAGCCCTGCCCCAGGTGCAAGCGCTGTTATTTTTGTGTGTGGGAATTTGTATTCTTCCAGAACTGCTTTGTGCATATACAAACATGTATGGAAGTACTGCTTTTTAAACACCTGGTAGCCTCAATACAAAGTGTTCTTTGATTTACTTTTTATTTAATAGCATGTTTTAGAAACCAGTCCAAATCAGCATGTGTATCTTTTAACCCAGCACTGTCCCAGAGAACTTTCTGTAATATAGGAACTGTTAAATAATCTGGCCTGTCTAATACAGAAACCATTCTCCATATGTGGCTGTTGAGCACTTGAAATATGGCTAATGTGACTAGGGAGTTAAGTTTTTAAATTTATTTAATTTTATTAATATTTATATAGTGACATGTGGCTAGTGGCTACTGTCTTGGACAGTGCAACTGTCGCTTATTCTTTCTGGGGCCTCCATGTTGCTTTGGGCTTTTCCAGTGTATTTCCTTCGTGGTTCCTCTTTCTCTTCCTGCCTCACTTCTTTTTTTTTTCCCCATTAAAACTTTTTCTTTTTCTCATTTATTTATTAATTAACTAAACAAAAATTTATTTGACGTTGAATTTTTTTTTAATACTTTTATTGACACATTTTTGCACACATGCAGCCTCCCTCGCTTCTTACCATACTTTTCCTCAGTGACTTCAATCAGAAGAGATTTGGACAGGGGAAGACCTGCTTGTAATATTGTAGCCTTGCCCTTCTTTTTTTTTTTTTTTTTTGACATTTACCCTCCCAAATGACATTCTCTCTTCTTTTCCTCCTGTCTTGATTCATGTCAAACTGGAGGGCTGAGAATCTCTCTTTGTAACATAGCTGTGAAGCACCTGGAGTGAGCCATCCCCCATCTTTGGTGCCTAGTACCACTCATTTTTCAGTGTGTTCTCCGTATTGTGACTTGCTGGCTCTTGTTGTCTTTACTCCTTGCTTTAGTATAGCAGTTCTTCATCTTTTCATGGGCCTCCCTACTCGCAGAAATCCTTGAGATACTAGTATTCAGAACTAAGGATCTTGTCTGGTAAGAAAGTTAGGGGGTCCAAGCCACATTTGAGTTTTTCCCAAACTGTCCCATATTCATTAAATGCATATGAAACCCTGAACATAAAATCTGACACATATAGTCCAATAAATTGTAGTAGTAATTATTTCCCTATTCTTAGTATTAACTGACAACTTCCTGGTCTCTAATCTTTGGTCTTCTCCCCTGAGTCTCCACTGAGCCTGTATTTTAATTGCTCCAGAGCTCATTATCTTGTCCTCGAAAACCTATACAGTTTTTTGCATTCCTTGTCACAGTTGGTATTACTACCATTTATTCTATCACTTAGGTCAGAAATCTGGGGTCGTTCTTGAAAATCTTTCTTATACTGTACTACCTGTTAGTCTCCCTTTGTCTCATTTTACCTGGTAATTTAATTATTCTTTCATCTGTCTTTTATTGTTTCCAGGATCACTGGCCTGGCAGTAGTAACCCTTCCTCTGATGTTGTGTCTCCTAAATCCATCCCATTTTTGTTGGAGTGTGACATTCCCAAATTTATTCCCCTGCTTAAAGTTTTTCTATTATTTCCCATTGCTGCAGACTAAGAGCCAGGCCTTACCAGAGTCCCTAAGGCTCTTCAGAACCAGCTCTGCCCATCCCTTCTCCTTTCTCCTCACTGGTTGGACCTTGCCCTATACATTATATTCCAGCATCTTCAAATGGCTTTTCATTCCCTGATTCCACAGTACTGCTTCACTTCTCTTGGGAACATCCCTGTTCATCCATCATGATTCAGCTCAGTCATCACTCCCTTTAGGAGACCATGGATTTGAATTATGCAGCAAATAGGAGATGGGGAAAGAGATAGTCTTTTGTAAATTAGCATTAGCAGAGAACCAAAAGGTCATTAAACCAGATACCTTTTTTTTATAGAAGGGAACTTGGTCTTTGTAAAATTTGAACGCAAGTCTCCTGAATGCCAGAGTTAGCCACGAGGGCAGCATGTTTCTCTTATGCCAGGATAATAGCTTGGGAGCTGTGCAGGAAGTCTCTGATCTTTATGACCTTTTGGTTTTGGGGAAGAGGAAGCATCCAGACTACAGCGTGCATGTCATGGTGTGTTTGTGTGTGAGTGCCTGTGTGTGTGTAGTGCGAGGAGGCATATATGGAGATGCATGCATGAAGAGACCAAAAGGTTGAGACTGGGGGGACAGAAGGGGTAAGCATTGGACAAGCCTCTACCTTATTAACAATCCCTGGTTCCTTTCCCCACAGTGTATTTAAATACTTGAGAAATTATCTGTTGACAAGTGCTTAGAAGACAGCCCAGACAGGCCTCTACTGTGCTTGTCTTAGCACACTGAATGATTTTCTTTATATTAAAGGGAGAACTAAATTATGTCTTATACTACTTTTTGTTTTGAAAAATTGATTATTCCTAACTTGTAATAATGCAAAAGCATTTATTTACAAAATTGAAATAAAGACAGTTGATTTGCTCTTGGGTTCACAGAAATGGGCAAGCACTAGCCCAGCAAACCACTATCTTGGTTTCATTTCATGTCAGTACCAAATAATTCAATTTTTTTTATTTAAACAGGAGTCTCAGCTGGTAGCTGGTGTTGCATTCAAGAAGACTTTTTCTTATGCTGGGTTTGAAATGCAACCCAAAAAGTATGATAATCCCATGATTGCCCTTTTAAATGTTGAGCTCGAGCTGAAAGCTGAGAAAGATAATGCTGAAGTCAGAGTCCACACAGTTGAGGTAAGCCTTTCCAGGTAGCAGTGGCAGGAAAATTGGTAGATTTCTTGGCCAAAACCTTGGGTCTTCAAGGCTTCTTGGACTCAGTTCTGCTTCTCAGGCCTCTCATGGGCTCCTTTTCCTGCCTCCCTCCCCACTTAAATATTAAATACAGAGCCCATGTCTGTTTTCACTCTAGTCTTCCTCAGTGACCTTAATCTGAGGAGATTTGGATAGGTGGAAGACCTACTTGGAATAGTGTGCTGGGGCACAAGGGGGTGAGTGGGGACTCTGCAGTTTTTTTGGCTCACCTTTTTTGGGGGGGACAGATATGGGCTCTTCCCCTTCTGCACTGGGAGCCAGACTTCAGTGACAGGTGAGTTCCTTAATGATATTATCAGGCCTGCCTTTGGAGGTAGCATTGTCAGTCAACTATAAGCAGGAGCTTTCGGGATATGTGTCCTCAGTGCAGTATGTCCTTTGGAGAACTCCATGGACGCAATGCCTTAGAGAAAAGCTAGAATTCATCCAGGCTAAACTGTTTCTCACTCCTTGGCAATGCCAGCTCTGGAGTAGCTCCCTGCCCTGGGGCTACTTTATGCTTTTGTGTTTGAAGAATTTAGATGGGTCCTAAGTTATCTTTCTTCCTTGTTTGCTTGGACTGAGGAGAGGGTATCCTGTAGTCTATCATATTTGCTAACCTCCATTTTCAGAGTGTCCTCACACTTTTCTGGGTCTCTGTTCAGGATTATCAGGCGATTGTTGATGCTGAGTGGAACATTCTCTATGACAAGTTAGAGAAGATCCATTTTTCAGGAGCCAAAGTTGTTTTGTCCAAACTCCCCATTGGAGATGTGGCTACCCAGTACTTTGCTGACAGGGACATGTTCTGTGCTGGCCGAGTGCCCGAGGAAGATCTGAAGAGGACGATGATGGTAAGCAAACTCTCATGGGTTGCTTCTTGGCCTTTGTGGCCCTGGATGGGTTTTCATTTACCCTTGGTGTGATAGAGTGTACTCTCAGGTGGGCATGTGAATTCAACCCTATTCTCTTTTTTTTTTTAACATGAAAAATTTCCTAGTTGAATTCTGTCCTCAAGCATGTTTGTGCACCGCTCTGTTTCCAACATGTGTGTGCTCGGTAATGCAAACTACTCTAATGTTAGTGTAACTGAAACAAATCAGGAACAAGTCTGGTGTGTGTGGGAGCCTAGCAGTAATGCTTGATTATCTGAATGTGTTAAATATTGATGCTTCCAGCCAGGTTTCCTCTTTTCTTGAGCATTTCACTGCAGATACTTGTAGTTCTAAAGTACTGCCCCTGAGTTCAGTTGCTCGGCCCAAAGCACTGTAGTTTGGGGAGGAGATTAGTCTTGGATGAAATGCAAGGGAGACTTCATCCCCTCTTGACCAGTCCTGTTTGCTTTCATGTGTTGTGGTTCTGTTTTGTTTTCTCCTCTTTCATGGAGGGTGGGTTGTCAGGTTTACCTGTGGTTTGTTGAGCGCGGTGGGCTTTGAGGCACGGTAACAGAGTCTAGTGTGAGAATTGACTTTGAGACTAGGTGACAAGCAGCTTACTTCTGACCCCATTGTGAGTCTTCCCTGCTAGATAACCCTGCCTTTCTTGTGCTCTTCAGGCCTGCGGAGGCTCAATCCAGACCAGTGTGAATGCACTGTCGGCGGATGTGCTGGGTAGCTGCCAGGTCTTTGAGGAGACTCAGATTGGAGGCGAGAGGTGAGCTGTGGGCCTAGGCTGCCTGTTGGTTGAACTCGAGGTCTGCCAGGGTCTGGCCTAATGCCATGTTTTGGGTGTGGTGTTCAGCATGTGCTGTTCTTATTTTTCAAAATGCTGCTCTTTTCTGCAGCATCACCTTTTGGGGCATAAGGAGGTCAGATAATGATGTTTCAGGGTGGTAGAAAGTCTAGTTGGGTCTAAAGTCTGACTCTCACAATATTTTGTGTCCCAGTAATACGTATAGCCTCATACCTTTCCAAGGAAACATCTTTAAGGTTAGGATTGCAGAGCCTAAAGAGCAGCTCCTGGATGGCTGGAAGGGTTGGCAGTGAGACCAAGACATGGCAGGTTGGTGGCAGAAAGGAGTTCACATATATGTGGTTTGACCCTTGGTGTAGGTATAATTTCTTCACTGGCTGCCCCAAGGCCAAGACTTGTACCATCATCCTCCGTGGCGGTGCTGAGCAGTTTATGGAGGAGACAGAGCGGTCCCTGCATGACGCCATCATGATTGTCAGGAGGGCCATCAAGGTAGTAGGCTGTCACTCCCTGCCTGAGTGACTGTATATTCTCTTTGCCTAGCCATTCAGATCCTGAATTTGTTTGGTGATTCCTTCTGTGTATTACCTGCCTTCTCCAAGTGGCATGGAGGGCCCTAGTTTGCTCCACAATTTGTATAAAAACTGAGTCTCAAAAATAGGCTAAGATTTGTTCTTGGCTGGTCAACTGTGATGCTGTTCAGCCATCCCAGAGATTGTGCCAGAGCTCTGAAGCTATAGTAACCTTTAAGATTAGGTTCACCAGGATGAGATTGAGATGTGTTACACTAATCTGGCAAGCTGGGGCCATGTCTGGGCTTCCTGGGGTTTGGGTTGAGGGAAGGAATGAGCTGCTCTTTTTCTGGGCTGGAAGATCTACTGAGTATCCAACTTGACTGTGTCTGGAGCTGGAAGGTGGGTTTGGTCTCTGCAGAACGATTCAGTGGTGGCTGGTGGCGGGGCTATTGAGATGGAGCTCTCCAAATACCTGCGGGATTACTCAAGGACCATTCCAGGAAAACAGCAGCTGTTGATTGGAGCATATGCCAAGGCCTTGGAGATTATCCCACGCCAGCTGTGTGACAATGCTGGCTTCGATGCCACAAACATCCTCAACAAGCTGCGGGCTCGGCATGCCCAGGTAGGTCCTTCCTATCCTGAGGTCCTAGGGATTGATGGGCAGGGATAGGTCTGGAGGATGTGCCCTATTTTCTCAAGCTGTGCATGCCAGGCCTGGGTGTCAGGGCCAGAACTAATTCCAGTATGAACTAATCACGCCTCTTCTTTGGGCAAGGGATAAGCCCCTATACCAGTCTTGGAAGTTCTAGTTTTCCCTCAGGGCTTCTACTCAAAGTATGATCGCTCCTCAAAATGTTTCCACACCAGAGGCGCCCCTACAGCCTCCTCCCTGGAAGCCTACACGTTGACCACAGTGCACTGTCTTTTTGATGTGCTGGTGAAACGTTTTGGAGCCCTGCTGACCTGGGTTCCTGCCATGGCTCCACCATCTCCGAGTCAAAACTCTTAGGCTTTATGTGCTTGGGATGGGGTACCTACTATCTTACACACTCTATGATGTGTGCTTACTATTCTGATAGAAGTACCCTGCTTCTGTTAGGATTTTAAAGCAAGTCACTTTATCTCTCTGGGTCTCAGTTTTCCTTTTTGTAAATGGGAACTAATTGAAACAATAGAATGATAAAAGAAGTAAGGGATTGGAAAGGGTTTTGAAAAATGTAACTTTCTTGTTTCTCCTGCAAATCATGGTTTGATATATTTAGTCCTCAGGTAACCTGAGGCTGTAACCGTTCTCAAACACAGCAGCTTGCTTGGGAGAGAGCCCAAAACTTATGTGATGAGCATGTCCATACTTTGAAGGGAGTGGTTGTCAGGGATAGGGGTGATGAAGGGGGTACCTTCCAGGTTGCCTGTAAGGGGATTTAGTCCTCTTCAGGGAAATGCCATCAAATAGACAGCCAGAGGTGTTTTGGAGGGAGTGCAAGAAGAAATCGGGGCACAATTCCATATTGCCTAACATCTGTTTTGTTCCTCTTTCAGGGGGGCATGTGGTATGGGGTGGACATCAACAATGAGGATATCGCAGACAACTTTGAAGCCTTCGTGTGGGAGCCAGCTATGGTGCGGATCAATGCCCTGACGGCCGCCTCTGAGGCTGCATGCCTCATCGTGTCGGTAGATGAAACCATCAAGAACCCCCGCTCAACAGTGGATGCTCCCCCAGCAGTTGGCCGGGGCCGAGGTCGTGGCCGCCTCCATTGAAAGGCACCTCACCCATCACATGACTAGGAGGCTGGCTAGAGGGTGTGCTTGCTCTCCCTGTCTTGGTTAGTTGGTGTTATAAAGAAGGTTGGTGTTATAAAGAAGGGGTAGTAATTAGTCCACTATGTTCTCACTGGAAGTTATTTAAATAAAAAAGGCTAGAACGATCTTTGTACATTATTTGATTGTGGCAGTTTCACTTATAAAGTGTTGGACTACAGCTAAGAATTTTAAATTTGTATGTGCTTAGCCAACAGGCAGAAAAGAGAGATAGTTTCCTTCCTTTGGGCTAAGTCCTTAACAACCTCTAGAGACTGTTCAGGGCAGGTTGTAGGTTGACTGCCAGGCCTTGTTTTACGCTGTAGGGTCAGATAAGGAAAACATGGCTTTACAAAAAGGTGAGCTCCACTAGAATGGCCCTTGTCTGGAAGTTTCACTTTGGTTACACCCTTAGTCCCAGAAGTGGCTGGGAGATGTGAAGTCTTTTCCTTTTCTTTTGACATCGTAGGTAGCCTTGGGCCCATCAGCCTGCCTGGCCTACCCATCACATCCCCAGGCTTTCTCTGGGTTTGAGTAAATGTGTTGCATTGCTTTTTTGTGCCTTCTATCTCCCTATTCTTTGGGGTGAGTCTTTTGACCTCTCTTGCTTAAGGTCTTGAGGTTCAGAGTTCTTAGAGAGATGTCTTGGGAAGGCCATATCCTCTCTGAACTCCAGTTACCTCTTAGAAATCTTCTGAGGAGATGGCTAAAAGAGCACCTGACTGGTCTTTTCAGTTCGACCACCAGTGAGTGACCTTGGGATCCCTACAACTTTCTTATGTACCATGGAAGTTTGATCTTTTCCAGTATAGATCAACTGGGAATCCAGAAGTGTCTAAGTACTGCCTCTTTTTACAGTAGTCTTGATAGCTGGCCTGCAGCTAGCTATAGTTGGTAATTGTTGAATTGGAGGTAAATAATTATGTCACCTTGAGCCACTGAAGTTTTTACCTAAAACTGGAAAGTTATTTAAAAATAAGTTTCTCAGTCTAGCCATTCCTGGTTAGATAAGGCAGTTAGAATGGGGCAGTAGGCAGGTTCAGGCCTTTGAGTCTGGTATCCCTTCTGACTTCATAGGTACACTTAAACTTTTCTGAGCCTCAGCCATTCTACCTGTACAATGAATAGAAGAGCTAGCTAACAGAGTTGTGGGGATTAAAAGTTCATTCTTGCTTGAAGTTGAGGCACAGTTTAAGCCTAAGCACCTGTTTGTTGTGGTTATTATTGTGGTTTTAAATATTTTAAGACCCAGGTAATCAGTGGGGGACCCCCATTTTGCAAAATGGGATTAGGCCACGATGGAGAACTTGGTGTCTCCCGTAGGTCATGGCCTGATTGGCCAGCCCGAGCCTCCTAAGGAGTTGGGCTTACCCAGGTACAGTGCTTGCTGCTCCTGCTGCCCTTATGCCGGGTTTTCTCTTGAAGGTTGCCTCTCCCAGGAGTTGGGAGCATACAAGGGCTTACCCAGGTGCAGGCACTGAAAGCAGGCAGGAGCTGTGGGGGGACAATAATCTGGCTGACCTCTCTCCAGCCTTTCTTGCAGCTCTGAGAAAGGTTTTTGTAATGCTTCATTCATTCCATAGATGCTGTCTGCCTTGGTGCATCTTAGCTGTAGAAAGGTTGTGGTGGGAAACTGACAAGGCCACATAACCATTTACTTCCCTGGGGTGGATATTCCAGTTTCACCATCTTTTATTGGATACAAAGCCATAAATTCTCTGGTGCCCATAAGCCCTTTTAGATACAAACACGTTCGGCAAAGGGCAACTGGGTGACGTGGCGCAAAGTGCTGGAATGGCAATGCCTAGTTGGGGCAGAGAAGTGGGGCCAGGGAAGTCCCCACTGAGGGCTGGAGGTACAGGCACCACTTCAGAAGAGTAAAACCAAAAGCTGCTCTCTACTCCTTGGACTTATGTGCTTGGGCCAGGGATCTGCCATCTTACTGCTCAGGCCTATTGCAGCCTATCAGGGAAGGCAAGGCATGGGGACAGTTGGGGAGGTCCCCACCAGCAGTACCTGCTAGAACCAAGCCTACTTGCATCAGCCACAAGGCCAAGCTTCCATCACCTGAGCCCTTGGCCCCTGAACCCAAGTCCCCCTTCAGGGGCAGAGCAGAGGCAGGGTCTCCCAAGGCCAAGTTACCTTGGAGTCATTGTTAGCAGGGGAGGCTGGGACCCATGGTGGAGAAGTGTGCCTGCTTGTCAGGGCAGTTGTGGGACTGGCTGGGGTTGGTTCCAAGGGGTTGGGGTCTGGTTCCCTCAGTTAGCCCTGGTCTTCTGATCATCACCTACCCTAAGCCTTATCCTCAGGCAAGGGCTGCAGATAAATATACCTGTCCAGGAATAAATACACACAATACACAGGAATATATACAGGTCTGTGGCCTGGGACAAGGCTGGGTGATAGATCATGGCCACCAGGGGTAGAGAGAAAAGTACCAGGCTCCTAAGAGAGAGACACTCAGGGATCCATGGGTTGGGGTGGGTCCCTGTGGTTTGAACCATCTCCTGGACACCCAGACCCTGTACCCACTCAAAGTTGTCCTGGTTTTATCCCATATCCCCCAGGAACTGGGTCTTTGGCTCCAATAGTCATTCTGGGAAGGTTTCCAACTTAGTGCCTTTCAGGAGTTGGGGCCTGGGTAGCTCCCCAGCCCTTGTCCAAAGAATGAGAACCCAAAACCAGGGGACAGATAGGACCCAAAGTCAGAGAGAGCCAAATCATAGAGTAGCAGGCCTTGGGGAGGAGGCCTCTTTTTGAAGCAGTTCCTGACAGGCTGGCTCAAATTCCATCACAGGACTAAGGAAACAAGATGCCATGATCCTTAGTCTCTCCTAACAAGTGAAAAGACATGGTTCTGGGACGCCCACTCCCTCCCTGCAGGGATCCAGCCACCTCCTTGCTTCTTGCCAGAATTGTGGGAAAACAGCCTGAATAAAACCATGTACTCCAGGCAAATAGGCCAATCCCCCCAGCAGCCCAAGACTCCTCTCTTTTGCATCTTAATTAGGTATGAAATGGGGAGAACTCCCCTTTGGGTGGTGAGAATGGGATGAGGTGCTTCCAGAAAGCTTCATCCCTGATCCCCATCCTCAGCCCTTGCTGTATGGTTGTCAAAGGAGAGTAAGTGGAACGTCTTAGCAAGCAAAAGATCCCCACTCAGCAGCAGGGCTCAGTTTCCGAGGAGAGGCAAAAGAATAACATCAAGCTATCGTTGGAGCTGGGGTGCTGCAAAGCTGCCAGTTCCCAGAAAACATGAAAGCCAGGACATACACATATGCCAGCCTTAGGGGCAGATATGTAGTGGGACGTGCTGGGACCTGTCATCCCCACTGGCAGGGGTTGGGCCTGTGAAACATACTCCTACACATCTTTTCCACAGAGCTGGAGAATACAGGGTGAGGAACTTACTGGATTTTCTGGAAGTAACCAAACCTGTGGGTGGCCAACTTCCCACTAGTTAGTGAGGAGAGGGGTCTTGTTAACCCTTTTGCCCTTAGTGCTGGTGGTATGCTCAGGGCTGCTGTATGAATGAATGAATGAGTGAATGAACAAACATCTACAACCAATATCAGCTTTCACCACCACCTTTCTCCCACTGGAGGTCATGGCCCTGATAATGGCAGGCCCTGATACCAGTCACTCCAATGAGTGATGCCTAGGAGAAACTGCACAAGGCCTTCTATTTGGAAATGGACATTCCCAGGGCAGGAAGAGCCCCTCAGCTGGGCAGACTGCCAAGCAGGGCAACCCTCTGTGCTCTGTCCAGGATACAGGGAGGGCAGCACCTCTGGTTCTGGGGTCATCAGGAACAGAGGCTACAGAGCACTCAGGCCTGGAGTGGACCTTCACCTCCCTCCAGGCCCCTGGATGACAGCAGAAAGTTGTTTCTCCTTTCCATGCCTCCTGGGGACTGGGCTGGAGAGGCAAGGGCCCAGTTGCTCTGGGAAGAGGGTGGTGGTTATTGTGCCACACACAGCCAAGGCTCTGCACAGGACTGGACAGGGAAGTGCCAAGATGACACTCTTGGTATTTTGGATCTGCAAAGGGGAGGGACAGAACAAGCTGCAGGATGAAAAGTCAACAACAATGAAGAGCTGGGACAGAGCCAGGGAAGTTGGGTGCCCAGCAAGCCTGTTAGGCCCCTGCTCGGGAGGTGTCAATACAAGGTAACCTGGGCTGGGCCTTGGTGTCTAAGCCAGGAAGAAACCTGGATCCTGGAGAGGACTAGGCAAGGAGAAGACTGAGACGGGTCAGCCTGGAGGCTGGGAGCCAGTTCTGGGCAGGAGAGAAGGAAACCCAAAGGTGGATCTGGGTTAGATATCTGGAAGGACTTTCCAAATGGAGGTTGGCAGGAACCAGGGCCTCTGAGCCTTGGGAGAGTTTAGAGAGGAGGAACTGGGAAGACCTGAGTCTTTGGAGCCCTAACGCAAGGACCTGGTCTTTTTGGGAACTGTACAAGGATCAGTAGAAACTCCCACTTGTTCTGTGGCTCAGGCCCCAACACAGCCCCCAAAGAGAAGATCCCCAGTGCAGCCCTCAGCCCAGGGGGCCAGTGCAGGGTGGGTGGGGGTGGTGTTGAGGATGAGCCTCCTCTTTCATGGTCTTGTGGGTCTGGCTCCCTGCCAAGGCCATATCGTCAACCAAGCTGGCTAGACAGGGAAGTAAACCAAGGCATCCTTCTCCAGGCCTCCTCCAGGTTCCAAGCACAGAGGGCTACCCAGTGACTCCCTCCCAGGCACCCTTGGGGACCTTAAAGCCACCAGATTCCTGTCCAAGCACCTGGATTAGAAGGAAACTTCTGGAGAACAGGAACTTCTCCCTGCTGACAGGGTCTCCCAGGGCTGGGACCTTAACCTTGTAGAGGCTTGGAAATGGATGCTAGGTATAGAAGCATGCACCTTTCAGCTCTGGTGTGTGGTGGCTGAGAGGAGGGATCTTGTCTTACAGAAATAAATACTCAAGCTTTCTCTACCTGATGATTTTCCACTGTGGGAGGAGTGGTCTCAATATCCTGGAGAAGTTCTGGGTAGAGATTTTGCCCTTCCAGACACACCTCACCTGTGTTCACTACCCACCGCATTCCCACTCCCCAACTTCCATCTGACCGCAGGTCCATAGGCCCACCTGGGTTCTCCCTGGAGAATGTGGACCAGAGCCCAAGTGGGTGTCCCATGGAGGGCCGGGGACAGGGCAGGGCAGAGTAGAAGAGCCCAAGTTTGAGCTGCCTTGTGTTGCCCCTCTGGCGTGAGGCCTGGCAGAGGCCCCTGACAGGGAGCTGGGCCTCAGGCAGAGGTAGGAGCTGCCCAAGCAGGTGAGGAGCCACTGGGCTGTGATTGCAGGTCCCCTGGGCAATGATGCCAGGTGCTGGTGCTGCCTCAGTTCCTCACTGCCTTTGCCCAGAAGGCTGCTTCAGCTAGGGGTAGGTGGGGGTCAGAGGGCTGCTTCCATCAGAGCCCTTGCCCTGGAGAGGCAGTGCCAGGGGTCAGACCTTCTGCTGTGTTGTCCCAGGAGAAGGAAAGGAAACTGACAACCCCTCCTTGGGAAGCTGGAGATCTCAATGCTAGGCCTCTGAAGGTCCAATCCAAAGCAGGGTCCCTCTGGAGGTCCAAAGAGAGTGCCCTGGTGTGGGGCTGGTGGGGGCCCTGCTGCCCCCCCACCCGGGTTAGCAGCCACTGTCCACTTTGATGTGCAGGATCTTGGAGAAGCCGGGCCTCCGCCGCAGGGCCTGCAGGCCAAACCCTGAGTTAGTTCTCCAGGACCAGGGCGGCAGGCAGGTCCCTCCCACCACACTGACCCAGGGTCACCCCAGTTCCAGCCTAGGGATGCTGCTTGAGTCAGCCCCTTACCTGGAGTTTTGTCACCATGTCCTCAAACAGCTTCTGGGCCTCAGGGCTGCTGGGCTCTTTGAAATAATCAGCAATCCCAATCTGGACCACAATGGATTTGAGGTTCCGGCAAATGCCTAGGAAAAGGTAGGTTAGGTGGGGGTCCATGTTTGGCCTGTGCAATGGGGCTGTCTCCTCTCCCTCATTAATGAATTAAACCATCAGATCCCCACCAAAAGATGATCATGAGGCAGCCATTGAAAACATAAAGAGCAGAGAAGACTCAGACCTTTAGGGGCTAATGATACCCTTGGGGAGAAGGTAGAAGATGGGGTTGAGGAAGAGGTAGGGGGCAGTGTCCCCTGGGAGGAGGACTGGGCACCAGCCAATTGTGTGGGGGCTCTAGGAGCCTTCCCATCTGAGAAGACAGCTGTGCAAGGGCCTGGGCTTTTGGAAAGGAACTGTCAGAAACACAGTGAGTGAGAGGAGGTCAATGGTTTAAGTTGGAGCATAAAGGAGGGGAAGAGGGAGTAAATGAGTAAGCAGCAGAAGGCTGAAGGGACTGGGTGTCTCTCAGAGAAGAGGAAGAAGGCGGCCAAGAACTGGAGGGGGCCTGGAGATTGTGACTTTGGAGGCTGAGCAGTTGGTTTTAGTGGTCCAGGGCTGGCTGGGAAGCTGAAGGAGAGTGAAGAGGACCCTAGAGACAAAAAGGTAAAGGAACCAAGTAAATAGTCAGGACGCAGGGTTGCCTTTGAGTGTGAGAAGCCTGAGCTGGGAGCCCATGTTCTCAATGAAGACAGAGCAGTGACGGGAAATGGAATGGATGGTTCAAGGAGAGAGGGGGCCAGAGGAGGTTTGGTTTGAAGTTCATGCCAGGAATAGAGGTGTCCTCACACTGACAACTATCCCCAGGGGCTTACACACATCATCTCGTTTAATTCTCCCAACTATTCTAGAAAGGTGGCTTAGAAGATGGGGATACAGGACTCGGAGAGGGATGATAACTTGCCCAAAGTTACACAGCTGATGAGTGGTGGGGCCAGAATTGGGACTAGGTCAGTCCAGCTCCAGAACCTGTGTTCTTAACTGGTCTGTACACCTGTGTCTGCACTTGGGGGCACATGGGGGCAGACACCATGGGATTCCTCATGTTTCCAACATAGGTAGAGTACATGGCGGTAAATTCTGCTGAGCTGAGCTATCTGGGCCAGACTCTGGCAAGTCTCAAAAGCCAGAGGGGCCTGAGAAGGCATTGGTGGCAAAGCCAGGACCAGAACCCCAGTCAGCCTGACCCCAGCATGATTAGGAGAGGTACTTTCTGACAGGACACAGTGAGGGGTGACGGCTGTGCCCCATCCCACGTTCCCCTGCTGCTCACTGTTGAAGTGCAGCAGGGCCTTGGGGGTGACAGGGGTGGCGGTCAGAACCAGCATCTCCAGCCCCTTCAGGCCTTCCCGGCAGACCTCAGCCGCCACCTCCTGGGTGATCTCTGACACGTGGTCCAGCTCGAGGACCTGCAGCCGCATGCAGTTTCTCGCTGGGGAGGAGAAGGAAGAGATGAGGTCCTGCTAACTAACAAGTCCCCAGGCCACCTCCCACCCGGTGCCTTGGTGCTTGGGTAGAAACCTCCGATTCTCTCTGGGATTTAATGAACAGTGCAGCCTTCGCACCCATGCCTGGCTCCCACCAACCCCCACCCCAGCTCCAAGAAGAGACTCACCTAAGGAAGCAAGGCCCTGCACCCCACAGCCGGCACCACCAACTCCCAGGGCCCGGAGGTGGGGCCAACAGCGACCGATCATCTGCAGGCAGCGGTTACTGAAGCGTGTGGGCTGCTGGCTGGAGAATTGGGGCAGGGAAGAGGGAGTTAGGGAGGCCTCTGGATGCATGACACCCCCAAGCCTGCTCCTCCTCTGGGTCCCCTCTCAAGCAAGGGCCCCATGAAGCATCTAGTTACTTAAGCCAGAAACCTAGGCTCATTCCTGACTCCTCCTTCCTCAGCTTTCATCAAATCCAGCATCTGGACTCCAGAAAAACTCCTGAACCCACAGCTCAGATGACCATCAACATCTGTCTGGATTATAGCACCAAGTCTCCTGCCAGTCCATGACCTGAGCCATTCATTCACATGATCACTTACTCATTCAGCACATGCTCATCAAGTCTGTGTAGTACAGCCCAGAATCAAAAGGCCCAAGAAGAATGATACAGATGCAGTCCCTGGCCTCAGGGAATGGGCAGCCTGGGCTGGGGTGGGGGACTACAAAGGACACACAGAACATGACCAATCTGATCTTCTTTCCTTTCTCTCAAAACCTAAATCCCACAATGGCTTCTCAGCATTTGCTTGGCTAAAATGCAAACACCTGAATCTGTTAGCCAGGCCCTTCTCATCTTGCCCAGCCTTCCTTTAGCTCTGCCCAACCCAAGCACACCAAACTCACTGCTTCTCTCAACACTCATCCAGGCAACAGACATCTTAGCGTCTGCTCTACGCTTGGTCCCAGGGGCCCCGAGAACAGGGAGTCTAGTGTAGGAGATCGAAATACAAAGAAATGATTGCAAAATGTACCACAGGAGGGGTCAGGACAAGGTGCTATGGGAATCGAGGCAGGGAAGTGTCCACTTTCACCTGGGTTTTAGTGGAGTGGCACTGGGGGGGGGGGGAGCCCTAGAGGACTAGAATTTATTGAACACCTACTGTGTGCCCTGCAGGTTTACATACACAACCTCATCTGATTCAGCAACTACTCTAATGAAGTTAATAGATTCCTAATGTCACCATCACTTTGCAGGCTGAGAAACTGAGACATGACTGAGTGGCCCAAAGTTGCAGAGCTAGCAAGCCAGACCTGACCCCGTAGCTGATTAAAAGCTCTGCCCCTAACACCTTCTCTTCATTGCCTAAACACACGGCTTGATGTATGTGAATCTGTCTCCCTGACCAGCATGGGGGTGGGGGTGGGGAGCACAGATCTACATCCTCAGCCCAGCCCAGCCCCTCCCCCACCCTGATGCAGCTCACCAGGGATGGAGTGGCGCCACCTGGAGGGAGACAATCTCTCTGCAGCCGGCACCTAGAGCCCAAATGACCTCATGGCCCACGGGATCTGTGGCGCTCCTGTGGGAAAGACAAAGCTGGGGCCACCCATCCTGCTGGCCTCTACTCTGGCCGAGACTCCCTCCCCTCCGGCCACAAAGCTCTTGGGTCCCTTCACCTGCTGGCCCTGGGAGAGGGAATGCAGAGGCCGTGGACCCCTTGGTCCCCTGAGGTGTAGGGGCCTGGCTTCGGGTGGGGAGAACCCACCTGTAGGTGACGGCCTGCAGGGCACGGCAGTAGCAGCTGGCCAGCCAGAGCGAGCGGTCAGTGAGGACGTTGGGACAGTGGGAGATGCGCAGAATCAGTAGGTTCCCCCCAGCCGCCTTCAGCAGGGACTCCAGTCCCGCTTCCAGGCAGCCCCTGGGGATGACCAGGAGATGAGGAGCTGCTTGGGGCCACCTCCCATTGGAAGCATTCCCATTCAATTCTGAGCCAGGGACATGGGAGTCTCTCACCCCCACCCACCCGCCGCGGGGCCTCACCGGGTGCTCCTGGCATACTCCTCCTTGCTCTCCTTCTTGCCCCGCTGCCGGGGCTTCAGGTTCTGCAGGGTCAGCGAGTGGGCCTGGGTGCACCACTGAGCCAGCATTGCCAGGAACTGTGGGGAGAGAGGGATCACCTGGGGATGAGGGGGACCAGCCAAGGACAGGAAGCTCCCTGAGTGGTGGGGGGCAGGCTGGAGCTGGGGTATTATAAGGGTCGGAAGGATAAGACCCTGAGGGGCTCCTTCCAGGGAGGCCAGACTCTGGCAAGGGGAGGGCAGGTTCACAGCAGGAGTGACTGGGAGGTGCGGGACAGGGGGGTGGCAGAGGCGGGCACCTTGGAGCAGACGCGGGCATTCTCCAGCAGCACCCGTGTCCACACGGCGGGATGGCGGGCCACGAAGCGCCAGTCCCGGCAGACCTCGGCAGCGTGCAGCAGTGTGCGCGTGTCCAGGTAGGTAAAGATGCAGAACAGGGCGGCGCGCATTTTCAGGATCTCTGGGCTGATGACCTCGTTGGAGCGGGAGGGGCTGCCCCTCTCGGCTCGCCGACCCCTCCCACCACCTCCGTCGGGGCGAGCTGCAAGATGGGGACAAGGAGGGCAGGTCAAAGGCCTGCGTGGGGATGTGTGTGGGGGGTGCTGGGTCGGGGTAGGAGCTGAGAAGCAGCGGTCATGAGAGGCCCATGCTGGACAGGGGTCGGGGGGTGGGGGTATACAGCATCTTGGGAGGTGGGACAAGGGGCCTCTCCCTTATTTTGGGAATTATTAAAAAATATCTCTTCCTCAAGTCAACTTTCTTTTTAATAAGTATAATCAAGCAGTCCAAACCCACCCCCTAGCACCACAGTGAGGCAATGGAGTCGGGTCTGGAGAAGGAAAGGGGTTGGGGGGATTAGCAGGTGCCAAGCAGCTGTGAACAGAAGGCAGGTGAGGGGCACCCCACACAGTAACAGCTGGATGCAGTTGCATGTCCTCAGCTCCCACCTCCTCACCTCAGAGCCCCAGCCCCCGACTCTGCCCATACATGCACGGGTGGGTGTATATGGGAGGGGGCTCTCCCTACCCTGCAGAGCCTGGAACCGACACAACTGTTGTCCTAGAAATGTTCATGAACCTACCAGATGAATGGACCCCCTAGACGTGGCATCCTGTGACACACGCACCCTGAGCACCTTTTGCTGCAGGCTCGATGGGTGCTGAGCAGGAGGGAGTTTGCCATTCTCAGTGTGGGGAGGTGTGGGGCAAGGGGGAGGAGTCTTCAAGGGGAAGGCTGGCCTCGCTGCCCAGCCTCCCAGCACTTACCCGAGAGCCGGCAGCTGCTCAAGGGCCCGGCAGCAGCAGGCCCAGGACGAGGGGCATCCGAAGGACCCTCAGCCTCTGACTCGGTGGTTCGGGAGCCCACGTCTGAGACGTCACCTTCCTCCCCCTCAGTGCTGTGCCGGCGGGGTCTGCGCTGCCAGTTCTGGATGGCCTGGCGCCGCAAGCCTGAGCTGCGAGGGGGCTGGGACCGGTCCGAGCCGCCACTGGCACCCTGGGCCTGTGTGCCCAAGACCCCAGGGCCACCGTCCTCAGAGACCCCCTCTTCTGGGCGGGGCAGCTCCAGACTGTCGCTGTCATAGCAGCCTGAGCTCTGGGATGCGGCAGGCACGCGGTTGGAGGCCCTGGGGCGGGGTGGACCGGATGGTGAGGGTGAGGGGCACCAACCCTGCTCAAACTCCCCAACCAACCCCTACCACCAGTGGGGGCAGCCCACCCCATCCTGATTTCCAAGAGGCCCCTAGAGTGTGGAATGGCAGACATAGGTGATCCAAGGAGGGCTGGGAGAGGAGTAGATGAGCCTCCAGATGGGTCAGCCACCCAGAGGGCCAGGGGATCTTTCCAGGGCGAGGGTGGGCTGTGTGGGGTGGGCCAGGCCCGAGGCTTACCCTGTGCTGGGAGAGGAGCCATGCCGTGACACGGCGAATGTGCTAGGCATGGCTGGGCCCGCGTGGTGCTCTCGCTGTGGGCCCCCACAGCAGGAGGGAAAGAATGGAGGGGCAGAGGAGGCAAGAGGATGAGAAGGAGCAGGAGAAACAGGGCACAAGATGGAGAGAAGAGAGGAGGGAAAGGAGAGAGAAGGAAAAAAGTTGGGAAAGATGGACGAATGGACAGACAGACAGCCCAGATAGGCAGGCTCACCAGCCCCCTCCCCACACCCATTCAGTACCCCAGACCCTGGCTCATGGTTCCTGGGGTCTCATTTGCAGGGATGGGCAGAGATGGGTTCCTGAGGACTGGGGCCAATGGACTATCTTTCTATTCTCTCAGGGGCCAGCACTTCTGCCCAATTGCTCCCCTTTTCCTGGGTCTCCTACTTTAGGTCTGGAGCCTGCTCATGGGGAAGGAGCCAAAGAAAGGAAGCATGGAGCATTACAGGGGGGATGGCAGGCAGCAGGGGGATCTAGAGGGGGCCAGGTGTGCCAGGGAAGGACAGAAGGTGGGTGGGTACTCACTTACCATCCTGCCTGGGCCCCGGGTGCTAGGCCCAGCACCCCCGCGCCCCAGGCTGGCGCTGGGTGTGCTGCCACAGCTGCTGCTGATGACCTGCAGTTGGCGCTCAGCACGGTCTGCCCGCTCCAGAAGCTCCTCAATGAACTGCTGCAGTCGCAGCTTGGCGCTGGCCTCCCGTGCCGCTGTCTCCTTCAGGAACTGGTCAATCTGTACCACCTCCCTGGGCCCGGAGCAGTCTCTTACCCACTGCTTCTGCCTGGCTGCCCACCCACCCTCTGCTGAAAGACCTTGGCCGGGGTGTAGAGACTCCAAATATGGCTGTGTGCAGCTGTCTGCACCTGAGCACCTAGGCATGTGCACACCAGCCCAGGCACACTGGGCACAAGACATTGTCATACCCAGAAAGGCTCACTCACATGGCTGCCCCACCCAGCCAACAAGACGCACAGCAAGAGTCCCCTGCTCCCCATAGTTTCACTGCCACACACAGCCACTGCCTCCCACCAGAAACACTGCCAGATACACACGGTCACACATCCAGGCCCACCCAGCTCTCTACCATACCCAGACAAATCCACTGCACATTCAGAATGCATGTGCTCAGTCAGATGTGCTCAGTCATACAATCTCCCAACATAGAAACACTCACAAGTGTATACTCAGAGTCACATAGCCACACACATGTACCCACCCACCCCACCCTCCAACAAAGCCCAATGCACAACTCCATGGGCAGCCCCACACACTCACACACGTGTAGCCATACTGCAGTCTTTCTTGGGTATGCCCCTTTGAGTGTGGGGCTCAAAGGCATTCAAACATGCATTCAAAGGCATTCAAACATGCATTCAAAGGCATTCAAACATGCTCAGACATTTTTTCAGCCATATACAAGCATTCAAAAATCCACGTTAGGTCACACCAACCCAGAGAGAAAGACTCGCTGATGCAGAGGCACGCACCAGCCTCCAAGAGTTACAGGAAAACATGGGACACGACAGAGCTGAGTGAGTATTCACTCCCAAGTGCATTCGTACTTGTTCCTTCAACATTTACTCAACACTGTGGCAGGGTGAGTTGTGTCTCCATCCCCAAAACTATGTCCATGTCCAAACCCCCCATACCTATGAGTGCAATCTTACTTGCAAACAGTCTTTCCAGTTATACTGAAGTTTAGAATCTCAGGATGAAATCACCCTGGACACAGGGTAGGCCCTAAATGTCCTTAGAAGGGAGATCTGAGACACACAGGGAAGGCCAAGTGAAGACAGAGGCAGAGGTTGGAGTGACGCAGCGACAAGCCACGGATTGTTGGTAGCAATCAAAGCTAAGAGAGTGGCATAGGACGGATTCTCCCTCAGAGCCTCGAGATGGAACCAGCCCTGTCAACACCTTGATTTCAGACTTTTGGCCTCTAGAAGTGTGAGAGAACAAACTTCTGTTGTTCTAATTTCAAAATTCTGTTGTTCTAGTTTGTGGTAGTCTGTTATGGCAACCACAGGAAACCAGTTCATGTGCCTTCTAGGCAACA
>PVIY010034881.1:0-26776 GCA_004026745.1 Myrmecophaga tridactyla
CATCCCCTGTATGAGCTCTGGGCTTGATTTGGTGGGGAGTTACTGATGCCAAGTGCAAAATGAGACCTTCAACACAAATTCAAGCAAATACAAAACTTTAGATGACTGAGGGAAATCAACTTCTAAAACAATCCTATCAAGATAATCAAATGCCTCAAAGCCAATAGAAAATCATGAAGCATATGAAGATAAACACAGATATAGCCAACCCAAATGACCAAATTAAAACAGCAGAGGACGCATAGAATCTGGAACAACTAATCAAAGATATTCATACAACTCTTCTAAATAAATTTAATGGGTTGGCTAATGACATAAAGGATATCAAGAAGACACTGGAAGAGCATAAAGTACAATTTGAAAGAATAAGCAGAAAAACATCAGATAACACAGAGATGAAAGATACTGTAGACAAAATTAAAAATATACTACAGACTCTTGGCCCAGCTCCAGGCACCAGGTGCCAGGTGTCTGCCTCTGGAGGGAGCATCTCTGGGCTAAGCTCGGCCCACAGGTCAACTGGGGGACAAGTCCTGAACCTCCTGGGAACTCTGTGGACCTGGAGGTGAGATGTGTCTTCCCAAGTCTCTGCCCATGCCCAAGGGAATAAACCCAGAAAAAGAACATGACTCCTGAAAGGGGGAAGCAAGGTCTCAGGTGTCTGTCAGCTCCAAGGATGTGGCTGTGATTTTACTCAAGATGCATGGAGAAAGCTGGATTCTTCTTGGAGAAACTTGTACCAGAATGTTATGCTGGAGAACTATAGGACCCTAATCTGTTTATTGTTGAGTTGAAGAATTTCTTTATATATTCTGGATACTAGACCCTTATCTGATGTGCGATTTCCAAATATTGTCTCCCATTGTGAAGGCTGCCTTTTTTACTTTCTTGAGAAATTTCTTTGACATCCCGACTTTGTTCAGTTTGCTTACAATATTGTACTACCATCAGATAGTACTGTGCTGTCCATTCCTGGATGTTTACAATCAATCCTACTGAACATTCTGTATATATATTATTATTATTACAAATGTTCCATCCACCTTCCTGCTGCAGCCTCAGCTCAGGTGCTAGGTCCCAAACCTAGGTGCAGCCCTCAACCTGGGCTGGAGTTGGTGCTTTTTTTTTAATTAATATTTTTAATGTAAGGGGTGCACAGGTAGTTCAGTGGTTAGAATACCCGCCTTCCATGTGGGAGACCTAGTTTTGAGTCCTGGACTGTGCGCCCCGTCAAAAGAAAAAGAAAAAAGAAAAAAAGAAAAACATTTTTATTGTAAGCAACAAACATACAAACATTCTATACCTGGTGTACACTCAGTGGCCCACAATATCATCACATAGTTGTATGTTCATCACCATGATCATTTTTTTTAACATTTGCATCTCTCCAGCAAAAGGAATAAAAAAGGAAAGAGAAAAACTCATACATCCCATAACTTTTACCCCCTCTCTCATTGGCCACTAGTATTGAAATCTACTGAATTTATTTTAACCTTTGTTTCCCCTATTATTTGTTGATTTTTTTATCAGTGTCTTTTACTCATCTGTCCATACTATAGATAAAAGGAGTGTGAGACACAAGGTTTTCACAATCACATAATCACATTGTAAAAGCTATATCATTATACAATCATCTTCAAGAAATAAGGCTACTGGACAGTATGGACAGGTGAGTAAAACATGTGGATTAAAAGTAGATAAATAATAGGGGGAACAAACAATGCTAGTGATCAATGAAAGAGAGTGGTAAGGGGTATAGGAAAAAAATAGGGGAAACAAAGGCTGAAGTATATTGGGTAGATGGAAATACTGGCAGTCAGTGAGAGGGAGGGTTAGGGGGTATGGTGTGTATGAGTTTTTTTCTTTTTCTGAATTGATGCAAATGTTCTAAGAAATGATCATGGTGATGACTATACAACTATGTGATGATATTGTGAGTTACTGATTATACACCAAGAATGGAATGATCATATGGTAAGAATGTTCATGTTTGTATTTTGTTATGTTTAAAAAATTTAAAAAAAAGAAACATGGCTATTGGAACACAGCTCTACAGTTTCAAGTACTTCCTTGTAGCCACTCTAATACACCATAAACTAAAAAGGGATATCTAAAGTATTAGTGGTCAATGAAAGGGTGGGGTAAGGGGTATGGTATGTATGAGTTTCTTCTTTTTTCTTTTTATTTCTTTTTCTGGAGTGATGCAAATGTTCTAAGAAACAATCATGGTGATGAATATACAACTATGTGATGATACTGTGAGCCATTGGTCGTACACCGAGTAATGAATGTTCATATGTTGGGGATGTTTGTGTTTGTTTGTTGTTTTGTTTTAGCAATAAAATTTTTTTTTAAAAAAGGGATATCTATATAATGCACAAGAATAACCTCTAGGATAACCTCTTGACTGTGTTTGAAATCTCTCAGCCACTGACACTTTATTTTGTCTCATTTCTCTCTTCCCCTTTTTGTTTTTCTCAATTTCTTGATGCCAGGTCCCAGCTCATCCTAGGATTTCTGTTCCAGGTTGCCAGGGAGATTTACACCCCTGGGAGTCATGTCCCATGTAGTGGGGGAGGGCAGTGCGTTCACCTGCTGAGTTGACTTAGAGAGGCCACATCTGAACAACAAAAGAGGTTCTCTGGGGGTGCCTCTTAAGCCTAATTTTAAGTAGGCTTAGCCTGCCCTTTGCAGGAATAAGTTTCATAGGGGCTCGTCCTATTGATTTTTTGTCGCCACTGAGTTGGTGCTTTTGAGGCTTTTTGGGATTGTAGGACACAGCCCTGCCTGGGTCTAAACACGTGTGAACCCTTCATTAAAAATGAAACAGAAATAAAGTTTTCCTGTCTGACAGGGCCACAACCACCCTTAAACATCACATGAGTATGTCTGTTGACCTGTTTGTTACTTTTACTGACTGCCTGGTTGTGCTGCCAGTGTGGTCACACCTGGTGAGCAAGCAAGCTGAAAGGTGGAGCTGGTACGGCTCGGCTTCCTCTGATTTGTCTCCTCTTGACAGAGTGTGGGAGCCTGTGCAGTGCCATTCCCTGATGGATGGCTCACCTTTTCACAGATGTGGGGCACTCACATGCGGGCCCCCTCACTTGTATTTTCCTATCAATTGGCAGTTGTATATGGGGATTTTTCTTAGAGGAACACATTAGATATGGTTGAATTCTTTTGAATACCACCCCCCACCCCCTGATAAAATTATCTTCTCTTTCTTTCCTTCCCTTTTCCCTTCCCTAGTGGTAAGCACTGTCCTGATTTGTGTTTACCCTTTCAGTGCATGTGCTTGTGTGTGGTTACATGTGGGTGCACACATGTTTGTATCCATAAATGGTATGATATTTAACTCTATGTGTGCTTACATGGAGATATATAATCACTTCATGCCTTGTCTTTTTCCCTCTCAACAATTATTTTAAAGATTTTTCTGTGTTACTATGTGCAGGCCTATTTAATTTTACATGCTCATCGATTTTTAATTGCAGAGTAATATTCCATGCATGCATGAATTAACTCTCTGTCTTTCCTGGTGATGAACAGGTAGGTTTTTTCCATTTCTCACAGTTGTCCCTGGTGCTGCCTGAATGGGCCTGTGTATATTTCAGTGCGCATGTGTGAGGCCCAGGTGTGGTTCGAAGGGGCTCTCCTGGGTCGTGGGGGGGCCCTTTCAGCACTTACTAGAGGCAGTCAGAGGGGAAATGACCCCCAATTTCCCCTTCTACCAGGAGCTCAATTGCCTCACGTAGTTACATGTAAAACTTGGCTAATTGGTGATGTGTAATGGTATCTCTGTGTTGTTTTACCTTGAATTTCTCCAAAAGCCAGTGGGTTTTAAGCATCTTCTTCCATCTTGTAATTTGCTAGTTTTTTTTTTCTGATGGCTTATTTGTATTTTTCATATTGATTTGTAGGAATTGTTTATAGTTTTTGGAAACCAATTCTATTTCAGTTATATAAATTGCAAATTTTTTTTTCTGTTCACTTTCATGGTAGTATCTTTTGTGGTGTAGTTTAAATTTTAATGTAGTCAAATTTATCAATCTATTACTTTATGGTTTATGATGTTTATATCTTATTTAGAAACCCACCCTTACCCCAAAATCATGGTGCTCTTCTTTTCAAAGTTTAGTTTGCTCTCCACACTTTTGTCTTTCACAGATCTCAAATTTTGTGTTTTCTTTGTCTCTCTCAATACAGATAAGCTTAGTTTCCCAGCATCAGCTCCTTAGGCTTGCCCCTTGGTCATTCTACTTTTGTCTAACATCAGGCTATTTCTGGGCTCTGATTTCTGTCTCAATCCTTCCCTGTTTAATACCGCATAATATATTTACAGTAAGTCTTTAAAATGAAAACCAGGGCCAGCCTCCCATTTTGTTCTTCTCTGAAATTGTTTTGGCCATTAGTTCATCAGTATGAATTTAAAGATGAGTGTTCTAGTTTGCTAGCTGCTGGAATGCAATATACCAGAAACGGAATGGCTTTTAAAAGGGGAAATTTAATGAGTTGCTAGTTTACAGTTCTAAGGCCAAGAACATGTCCCAATTAAAACAAATCTATAGAAATCTCCAATCAAAGGCATCTGGGGAAAGATACCTTGGTTCAAGAAGGCCAGTGACGTTCAACGTTTTTCTCTCAGCTGGAAGGGCACATGGTGAACAGGGTCAGTTTCTCTCTCGGTTGGAAGGGCACATGGCAAGCAAGGCATCATCTGCTACTTTCTCTCCTGGCTTCCTGTTTCATGAAGCTCCCTGGGAGGCATTTTCCTTCTTCATCTCCAAAGGTCGCTAGCTGGTGGACTCTGCTTCATGGTGCTGCTCTCTCTGAATCTCTTATTCCCCTTTTATAGGACTCCAATAAACCAATCAAGACCCACCCAAATGGGTGGAGACATGTCATCCCCTAATCCAGCTTAACAACCACTCTTGACCAAATCAGGGAGATGATCTGATTACAGTTTCAAACATACAGTATTGAATAAAGATTATTCTACCTTTATGAAATGATATTTTGATTAAAATGTGGCTTTTCTAGGGGGCATACTTTCTTTCAAACCAGCACGATGAGCTTTTTAAGTTCCACCAGGATTCCATTGAGATTTTGATTGAAATTGCATTGAATTTATAGATTAGTTTTAAGGAAGGGGACATCTGCCTGGTGTGAAGTTGTTTCATCTATTAACTTGGCATGTCTCTTCATTATTCTTTTGTCCTTTAAGAATGTTTTATTACTTTCATCATCAGTCTTACACATATTTTGTTGGATTTATTCCTAGACACTTTAATAGTTTTGTTGCTGTTATAAATAATATTTTATATTGACTTTATTAAGCTATAACTCACACACAACAACATTTACCCTTTTAAAATGTACAATTCAGTGGGTTTTGGTATAATTCAGAGAGTTGTACAGCAATCACCACTATCTAATTTTAGAACATTTTCATCACCCCAAAAAAGAAACCCATACCCATTAGAAAAAAATCTTTTTCAAAATTATATTTTCAGATTTAAATGAAAACTATTTATTTTTGCCTATTTTTTAATATTCTAGTTCTCACAGTTTGTATATGCTTTTGGATTTGCTATATATAGAGAGTCTCACTGTCTGTGAATAAGACAGTTTTTCCTCTTTTTAGTCTGTATTTTTTATTTATTTTTCTTGTCTTATTGCCCTGGCTAAGCCCTCCATATTATATAATTGGGGTGTATTTGCACTGTCCCTGAATTTAAAGAGAAATGCTGTTAATGTTTTTTAGTGGATCCCATTTGTTAGTATCAGGGAATTTTCCTTCTATTCCTAATTGTTTTTATCATGAATGATGTTGAAATTTCATCAAATGCTTTTTTGCTTTTAAAAAATGAGCCATGGTGGCTTAGCAGGCAGAGTTCTCATCTGCCATGCTGGAGACCCAGGTTCAATTCCTGGTGCCTGCCATGCAAAAAAAAAATGATCATATAGTTTCTCTTTTAAATTTGGTGTATAGATTAAATTAACAGTTATTTTAATGTTGAACTTTCTTGCACTCCTGCCACAAACTCATGTTTCTGAAGTATGTACCTTTGAATTTGATTTGTTTTACTATTTTACTTAAGATTTGTGTTTCTGATTGAGATGTGTATAATGTTTTCTTTTCTTGTCCTTGCCCAGTTTTGATGCCACTCCCATATTACCTTACTAACCCACTGACTCTTGAGTTAATACAAGCGTTAACATGGGAATCTGGGCGGCTCATTAGGTGAAACTTGCCAGGGACTGGGCCTGTCCTACAGTAGAGAGATGGAGTAGGAGAGGCTTGTGGAGTGTCCAGGTGGCAGGGACTGGAGCGGGGTCCCCAGCAGATGGTAAAAGAGCAGGACCTCATTCCTGCTGCAAGTACATGAACCCTTCCAACCAGCTGGGGAGGTTGGGAAGGAGGCTCTCCCCTCCTTGAGCCTGCAGGTGACTTCAGGCCAATGGAACTGTGAATACTAAATGAGTGCATTTTAGGTCACTAAATTGTGGTAAGATTTAATTCAGGAATAGAAATCTAACACAGTGATTCATGGTTTATGCAGCTTTTCCACTTCTTGGATCACTTGGTGTTCTAGTTTGCTAGCTGCTGTAATGCAAAATACCGGAAATGGAAAGGCTTTTAAAAGGGGGAATTTATTAAGTTCCTGGTTTACAGTTCTAAGGCCAAGAAAATGTCCTAATTAAAGCAAGTCTATAAAAATTTCCAAATTAAGTCACCAACAAGAGGTTACCTTCACTCAAGAAAGGCTGATTAAGTTCAGGGTTTTTCTCTCAACTGGAAAGGCACATGGCAGCATCTGCCAGCTTTCTCTTCAGGCTTCTTATTTCATGAAGCTCCCCTCAAATGTTTTCCTTCTTCATCTCCAAAAGTCTCTGGCTGCATGCGCTCTCGTGGTTCTTGTGGCTCTCTTGCTCTCAAGCTTTTTCAAAATGCTTCCTCTTTTAAAGGCTTCTAGTAAACTAATCAAGACCCACCTGGAATGGATAGAATTGCATCTCCATCTAATCAAAGGTTAATACCCACAATTGCCTGTGTCACACTCTGTGGAGATAATCTAACCAAGCTTCTAACTAAATAGGGATTAAAAGAAATGTCTGTCTCCACAAATGGGTTATGGTTAAAACATGGCTTTTGTAGGGTTATATAATCCTTTCAAACCAGCACACTTGGTTATTGTATTTTTGAGGGGCATATTCATTTCATCAAAGTTTAACATTAATTGGCATAAAATTATTAATAATATTGCCTTGGGACTCTAGAATTCCCTCCTGTCTGTCATGATGCTTCCTTAGTACTTTTATGAAAGCGTGCATGTGTGAATACCACCACCTTCCTGTTTGTGTTGTATATGTGTGCACATGTGCCAGTGTCTGCCTGTGTGCATGTATGAGTGTGTGTGTTTCAGTGCCTGTGTGCATGTTGTATATGTGTGCCACATGTGTGCCAGTGTCTGCCTTTGTGTATGTGCAAGTGCACACGTGTATGAGCATCTACCTGTGAGTGTGTTGTGTATGTGTGCTGCACGTGTGCCAGAGTCTGCCTGTGTACATGTTGTGTATGTGTTCTGTGTGTGTACCAATGTGTGCCTGTGCATGTATGAGTGCATGTGTGTATTAGCATCTGCCTGTGTGCATGTACGAGTGCACAAGTATGAACTGAGTGGCTGCCCCAAGATATCCGGCCCTAATCCCCAAACCAGGGACCTTGCAGATGTGATCCAGTTAAGGATCTTGAGGAAAGCAGCTGATCCTGGATTGCCTGGGAGGGCCCCAGCTGCTAGCACAGGTTTCTGCTGAGGTGGGGCAGTGGCAGGAGCATGCACAGGAGAAGATGGACTTGTGGGGGGAGGCGTGCAGAGTGCGATGCAGGGGCATCTCCCAGGGCTCTCTCCCCAGGGCTGTCCCCAGGGTGGCAAGCCTGCTGGCTTCAGGCAGAGCCTCGGGTGAAGCCCCATTGGTGGGCGTTGTTGCTGCAGCCTATGCATTTGTGTCCTCTGTGTGCGGGTGTGCATTCCCTTCTTCCTGATTATTCAGGCTTTTCCTGCTTCTGTATTTTCTATTTTAACTTTTCTACTCTTGATTAGTAACATGTTTCCACTTTCACTTAATTTGCTGCTTTTTTTTTAAAGACTTCTAGGGGCATTTAAATATTTGGTTTATTTATTTTCAATCTTTAAAAGAATAAATTTACTTCAGTTTATAAATTTTTCCCCACATACCACCTTAACTGAAGTCCACATATTTGAGTATGCATTATTTTGATGATTTCTAAATATTTTGCAATTTTCATTGTTACTTTCCCTTTAATTCATGAGTTTTTAGGTGTGTATTTTTTGAGGGTTTCTATACATGTGGATTTTCTTTTAAAATGTGTTTTTATTGTTGGCTTTTAATTTAATTGCAGAAATGCAATAATATTAGTTCTTTGAAATTTTCTGAGGCTGATCAGTTATCAAATATATTAGTGTATTTGAAAAAAATAAATGTTCTCTGTTTTTTAGGAACAGAATTAGACAGATAGAAAATGGTTATGACTTTTTGGTGAATCATGTTGTTGATTTCATCTGAATCTTCTATAGCCACACTAAATTTTCATCTGTTTGGTCTTCCAGGTTCTAATAGTGATTTGTTTCTAATAGAGTCTTCTATATTGGATAAATTTTCATTTTTTCTTTATTTATTCTGAGGTTTTGGGCTTAAGTGTATAAAAGTAATGATTATTATATTTTTTGGTGGAATTATCTTTTTATATTATGCAGTAGATCTCTCTTTAGCCCTGCTAATGCTTTCTGCCTTAAATTCTATTTGCCTTGAGTATTAGTATACTAGTTTTCTTTTTCTAGTATATTTACTTAGTATATCATTTTTATTCCTTTATTTTCAACTTTTCTGTATGTTTTTGCTTTGGTCTGTCTCTTGTAAATAGATACAGTTGGATTTTCAAAAATCCAATCTAATCTAAAATACATTTATATTTTTATGATTACCAATGTAGTTGGACTTAACTATATTATCTTATTTTGTTTTTTCTCTTTATATTATTTCTTTGCTTTTTTTCTTTCTGTTTTTTCTTCACTTCTGTGGATTGACAAATAGTTCTATATTACCTATTCAACCTATCCCACTTCACCCCTGTGCTGGTGAAGCTATTATATATCCCAGAAAAGACATGTCTTTTAATTTTTATTCAATATTGCTTGGTATCTTTTTGATTATTTCCATGGATAGGATGTGGCCTATCCAGTTGTGGGTGGTAACTTTTGAATAGGCGGTTCCATGGAGATGTGTCTGCACCCATTCAAGGTGAGGTTTCTTACTGGAGCCCTTTGAGAGGGATCCATTTTGGAAAAAGCTTTAGAGCCACCAGAGCCCACACAGCCAGAGACCTTTGGAGATGCAGAAGGCAAATGCCCCCAGGGAAGCCTGAGGAAATGAGAAAAAGCTAGCAGATGCCCAGTGCCGTTCCAGCTGACAGAGGTGTTCTGAACCCATTAGCCTTCTTGAATCAAGGTATCTTTCCCTGGATGCCTTAGTTCGGACATTTTCACGGCCTTAGAACTGTAAACTTGCAACTTAATAAATTACCTTTTTTAAAGCCATTCTGTTTCTTGTATATTGTATTCTGGCAGCTTTTACAAACTACAACCCCCTCTGCTGGTTTAGAAATAGATCATATTTCTATCAATTTATTGGATAGCCTTAACATTTAAACATATATGTAGCTATCCATTTGTCTAATGCAAGGCTTGGTGAACTACTGTCCATCTGGCTGACTGCCTATTTTGTAAATAAAGTTTTATTGGAAAGCAGCCATGCCCATTCATGGACATATTATGTATGATTGCATTTGTGTTCAGTTGCAGAGTTGAATAGTTGTGATGGAGCTTGTAGGCTCACAAACCCTAAGTATCTTCTTTATAGGAAATATTTATTATCTTCTAGTCTGGCACAATGAAGAGTGATTTAGCCTTTCTCACATCCTTTGCTGCAAGTGCACAGAAAACAACCCCTTCTGTAAAGTTTTATTATTGCTTGGGTTGGAAGTTTTACATGAAAAAAACCCACAAAAATGTAAGAAAAAATTGGATAGCATACATTAAAAAAACAGTGAATGGCTAATTAATTTACTTAAAATAATTTTCTGTGTTCACCATTATTTCTTATACTGTATACATTCCCTTTGGGTTCAGTTTTCTTATTGTTTTAAGTTTATCATTTACTGAGGGTCTGGGGTGATGGCTTTATTTTATGCCCCAAAATATGTTTATTTTGCCCTCAGTCTTCATTGACAGTTTAGCTGGATATACATTTTTCAGTATTTTCCTGCTAGCTTTGAATGTATTATTCAGCATAGATTTCTAACATATATTTTTGCTGACGTGAAATCCTCTCTCCTTTCCTAGACATTCTATCTTTCTTATCTGGTAGCTTTTAGGATTCTCTTTTTATTCTTGATGTTCTGAAATTTATTGCACTATTTTTGGCTATAGATTTTTTTCTCTCTGACTAATTGGTACTTGTAGTACACTTTAAATCTGAAACTTGTGTCTTTAATTCTGGAATTTCCCTCTCTGCTACCTCTTCAAATACCACATTGCCAGATCCCCTCTGTTCTCTTCTTCTGGGACTGGGACTTGATGTATGTGGAATCTCTTGCTTGAACTCCATATCACTTTTGCTTTTCTGACATCTGTGCATGAATTCCTTGTTCTGTCCATGGGACTCTCAGATTGTCTCAGCTTGGAGTCTTTCATCTATTATTATTTAGTTTTTAAAAATTCCACTAATTATTTATTGCCAAGCCTTCTAGCTGGTTCTCTATAGCTTGTGGTTTCTGCCTGTTTTTATTTCATAATTTGTTGAATTCACCTGAGCCATGTTCACCTTCCAGGCATTGATGCTGCCGAATGCCTTTGCTGTTCCTCATGTGCTGACAGGTTTTGGTTGGGAGAGGAAGTTTCTTTGTTGCCCCTCTTTTCTTTCATATGAGATATTATTTCTGTTATTTTTGACTCCAGATCTGTCTCAAGTTTTCTCTGTCATGGCCATGCATTTAGGGCATTGATGCCCTAATTGCCAAGATTCATGGATGCCTTTGGAAGGTGGAGCCCACAGGATGGTGGGTGATTGGGTGGGGATGTGAGAGAGCCTGAGGATTCTGGGCTGAAGCTATGTTTTGGTTTAGACAAAGGTCAATAGTGCTGTTTATTGAGCTGGAGAATACCTGGGAAGGAGCAAGTTGGGAGTGAGGATCAAGAGTTCTTCAGTTGTGTAATGTTTGATATGCTATTTTGATAACCAAGTGGAAATGTTTAAAAAATAAAATTAGTATACGAGCTTGGAGCTTCAAGTTTGGGCTAAAAATGTAAATTTGGGAATAATAAGGATGCAGTGGCATTCATATCTAAATTGCATACAGGGTGAGCCCTGAAGCATCCAACTTTGAGTATGGTGGAGGAGGGAAAGTGAGCAAAAAAGACCATGAAAGAACCCCTGAAGGTTTAGGAGGAAAATGGAAGCACTGCCAAAAGGGCAAAGAGAAGAAAGAGGTTTCACCACATGGCCTGGCAAAAGCACTTGGGTAGAGTGGTGAGGTGAGGGCCTAGCTTGAGACACTTAAGGAGACCCTGAAGGGTGAGGAGTGGAGAAAGTGAATGAGTGAGTTTTGATATGAAGGGAGCAGAAAATGTGCCACAATGGGAGATGGGTATGGATCAGAGGAGCTTTGTTTCGAAGATGAGAGACACTGAGGCACATTTCTATGTTGATGAAATGGATCATGCTGGTTTTACTGAGTCCTCTGCACCTCTTGCTCCACCATCTTGGGCCCCTTTTCCTTGTTCACCTCCTGCAGTTCGTGTAGGATGGTGACATGTGATGATGGTGTGCAGCCTGTTTTGTCCAGCACCTTCTTACCCCCATGTAGCAGGTAGCCTGGAGTGTGGTTGGAGCTGGTTAGCCCTTGATGAGAGGACAGGCTCCTGACATGGCCAGGTTTTGGGGACCAGGTGTCCTTTGAATCAGAGGGAGGGTCGTACAGATAAAACGCCACCCTGCTGGTGAGGGGTCTGAACTCAGTTTCTGTCTGGCAAGCTCTTCCCTGTGCCTGGCCTGTGCATGGGAGGTGGGAGCGTGGGTTGAAGGTGGCCCTGGTTTGGAGGGAAAGGACGCAGTGCTGGGAGGAGTGCACGCCTCCCAACCGGATGCTGAAGTCTTTCTCCCGCCTCCTTCCCTGCCAGGATCCTGGCGACAGCGGGCACTGACTTCGACTTGCGAACCTTGCAGGCAGTGCGCGTGCTGAGGTCCCTGAAGCTGGCGTCGGGGATCCCCAGTGAGTCCGGCCAGGCCCTGCAGAGTCTCTGCCCCCATCCCGCCTTGTCCCGGCATGGCCTCCCTTTCTCCCCTCCTTAACTGCCCCCTCCACACCCCCCTCCAGTGCCCCTGAGCCAGGGGCGCTTTGGCTCAGGCAGAGAACAAGCTAGTACCTTGCTGGAGCAGGGTTGGGGGTTAGGATGCTGGAGAAACATTCAAGGCAGCAGGAGGGCTCAGGCTCAGCAGGCCGTTGGGGTCTTCTCCCTGGTCAGCCCGGGGACCTTGCCATGAACAGGCTTGGGCATGCAGTAAGGCCTGGGGCCAGGCTGGGGAGTGGAGGGGGAGTGGGGTCACAGCCTCCTCTGTCCGGGGCTGATTGCCACAAGCCACTGGCCACCATCACTTTCCCCAAGGATTGGGTCCTCCAGGATTCCCTACTCCTCTCCCAGGATCCCTTGCTCCTTTCCCAGGATCTCCTGCTCTTCCCCCAAGATTCCCTGCTCTTCCCCCAGGATCCCCTGCTCCTCTCCCAGGATCCCCTGTTCCTCTCCCAGGATCCCCTGTTCCTCTCCCAGGATCCCCTGCTCCTCTCCCAGGATCCCCTATTCCTCTCCCAGGATCCCCTGAACTCTTCTTACCCTGAACCTTCCATGGTTTCACTCCCCAGCATGGTTTCACAGTCACCCTGCTCTGGTGCCTGCCTCCCTGCAGGACTCAATGCCCCATCCATTCACTACTCCTCAAATTCCTCGGTTCTGTCCTCTTGGACACTCACTGTCCTGCCCACCTTGCCTGGGGCTCCACACTGTGCCCCTCAGGCCTGCTCTGCTGCCCCTAACTAGCCCACCATGCCCTGGCCCAGGTTTGCAGATGGTGCTCAAGTCCATCATGAAGGCCATGGCCCCGCTCCTGCACATCGGCCTGCTTCTCTTCTTCGCCATCCTCATGTTCGCCATCATCGGTCTTGAGTTCTACATGGGCAAATTCCACAAGGCCTGTTTCCCCAATGGCACAGGTGAGTCGTCTCAGGTGAAGCCTGGGTTGGTTAGGCCAGCAGGGGCTCACTTCTGGGTGGAGAGCCCCCTTCTGCTGATGGACACCAGGGTGCCCCTCATGTTCCAGTGGTCACACAGATAATGCCTGGCAGACCCAAAGCAAAACACATGCAGAGGAAGTGACTGCAGGTGTAGCAAGTTCTAGGAAGGAAGCATAAAGATACTTGAAGTGGGGTGGGGTTGAGATCTGAGGGCTGCCCTTACAGGGTGTGGAGGAGATGGGGGAAGCTCAGGTGCCCCGCAGACCTTTCTGAGAGGGCTGGGCAGAGAGTGATGTCATCTGCATCCTCTGGCTGCTCTGGGCTAATGTAGAGAAGGTTCCACTTTAGAGCTGATCTTGTCTGGCCCAGCGTTTCAGGGAAGAGGTGGCTTGAAGGGTCCAGCTTGGGATGTATTTTGTGGGTGAGGAGTTCTCTGATTGTATGTGGAGTGTGAGAGAAAGAGAAGTGTTAAACATGACACTAAGATTTTTGCCTTGAGCTGCAAACAGATTAGAGGAGAAAACCCATATGATTCTCTTAATAGATACAGAAGAAGCCATTACTAAACTTTAAATCATTCATGATTTAAAAAAAAGAACTCTTATTGAAGTAGAAGTAAAAAGAACTTCCTTAGATTCCCTAAAATTTCCTGTAACATCTTATTTATTTGTAAGACTTGAGAATCTTTTCCTTTAAAGTCAACAACAAAACAAGGGCACACACGGTTACTTGTAGTCCCCACACCATTGGCTGTCACAGCCAGTGCAGTGAGGCTCTGGAGAGATGGGGAAGCCCTACAGGACCTGGAGAGCAGGAGATGGGCCTGGCATTACTCTCAGATGATACAGTCATATACCAACAGAAAATTGATGATTTCATATTCTTTACACACATGTAAGATATTTGGAGGAGATGAACAAACTTGGTCAGTTTTGCCTTCTAAACCTAGGAGTCTTTGCTTCCACCCTAGAAATTCATCAAAGTGTCTCTCATGGTAATAGGGAGAATTGTCATGTGTTGTGATAAATGTATTGTTTTGAAGTAGTTTTGCTTTGTTCTCAGAGGGACCTTGGCAGCTGGGAAGTGGGTGGTGCTGCCTGCCACCCTGTTCCACAAGTTAGCAGTGGTTTTCTGGTGTTTCTCTGTCCACCCTCTGGGTGGTCCCCTGCCAGCCCACAGACCCCCTGCAGGTCATCCCCTGGCACATGGTGACCTGGTGACAAGCCCTGGGCCTGCTGAGCAGCTGGGTCCAGCTGGGGACTTTGCTGGCTGCTAATGTGGGGAACCCCCTGCCGGGGATTGTACTGGCAGGGGCTGTGGGGGGAGCAGTCTGGGTGGCTTTGGCAGCAAGGTGTGGACTTGGGCCCTGTCATTTCTGCTGTAATGCATGGAGCCCAAGGCATGTGATGTGCTCGTGCCAAGTTCCGGGCAGAGGAAACGGCATGGAGACGGGAGGGGTCGGACGTTTCGCTGTGTGCCTGGCTCCTGCCTGAGCTCAGGCTGTGCCTTCTCCTCCTCACAGATGCAGAGCCTGTGGGCGACTTCCCCTGTGGCAAGGAGGCCCCCACCCGGCTATGTGGGGGTGACACCGAGTGCCACGAGTACTGGCTCGGACCCAACTTCGGCATCACCAACTTCGACAACATCCTCTTTGCCATCTTGACTGTGTTCCAGTGCATCACCATGGAGGGCTGGACCAACATCCTCTACAATGTGGGTCGCCGCGGGGGTGGAGTGAGGTGGGGGTTGGGGGATGGGGTGGAGACAGAGCCCCTGGAGCGGGCGGGGCCCTGGAAGGGGGCAGGAGGCATAGCCAGGCTCTGGTTCTCAGCCCTGCCTCGTGCCAGGCGCCAGGCTTCTTCCTCTCGGCGCTGGCCTGGGTCCTCCACTGGCCCATTCCTCGCTGCCTGTGAGCCCTCCCCTGGCTGGTGTATCCCGGCAGCTCCTCCGCTCTGGCAACGCCTGGCTGTGGATAGGCCATCTGCCACTCCCACCTCCCTCTGGGTGGCAAATCCCCAGGCCTGAGGGTGGGTGGGGACCGGACAGGAAGCCGGAGCTGGTGCTGCTGCTGCTGAGAATGGCGCCGTGTGCGTCCCCACCCCACCCCTGCGCTCCAACATAGCTTGGCCAGCACTGAAGGCTGGTGGGGTCTCTAGCCCAGAAGGCTCCCAGGGGATTCGTGGGCCTTTGTTCAGCTCACTTGGGGCCATCTGGTAGTATTCTCTCGGGTTGTCCTAGCTGTCTCAGTGCTGCCGGACAGCCTGGCGTGGGGGCCCGCGATCCCTGTCCCTAACCCTCCCCACACTGAGCTCTCCCTAGGGCACTCCTGGACACCTGCACAGACAGTGGGCCCCTTTGATGTGCCTCCCTACCACCTTTCAGTCCCAAGTCCTGTGAGCCACAGGGCGGGAGAGCAGCTGAATTCACATCTCAGGGGCTTTGGGAGGTGGAGAAGGAGGGGGAAGGGTGGCTGGCATAGGGGTGCATCTTGGAAGCTGGGGGGTGTTCTGCTCCTGCTGGGAGGGGCCTGTCTCCTGGAGCCTGGCCAGCTGTGTGCTGGGACCTTCAACTTCCCTCCAGCAGCTGCACTGCTTGCATACTGGTGGCATGGGTGGTGGGTGAGAGGGAAAGGGGAGGTGGGACCCTCTACCTTGCATCTCCTCCGTGGGTCCAGGGAGACCCAGACAGATCCTGGGGCTGGGCATGCAGCAGGTGCTTGGTAAATGTGCGTCCAGGGTTCACTGCCTACAGGCCAACAGCAGATAAGGAGTTAAGGAAAAGCTGGCACAGGGAAAGCTGGCACAGGTTCTGTTGAATCAGAATTCCTCCTTGGAGTGGGAGTCATGTCTGACAACGTGTTTGATCGAGGGAACAGGGAATGGGGACAAAGGCTGTGACGAGAAACCCAGCTGTTCTCTCCCCGCAGCGGCCAAGGAAAGTTTCCACGAAGACAAGCCTAAAAACAGCCCTTAGCTGGCCTTACCCTGCCAGCCCCTGCCCAGACATTTGGTCAGGGCTGCAGGTGCCTCATGCTCCCCAGCCCGCCCCCATGTCCCCAGAGTGGGGGGCGGGGGTCAGGAATTGGATTCTGCGGCAGGAGGACACTGGTCAGGGAGGCTGCAGAGACCTCCCTGAATATGTTTGCTTGGGATCATGATGCCGAGTGTGCCGTGGTGAGCAAGAGGCATCAGTGCCCAAGGGCCCTATGATGGCAGATGCATGGAGCAGAGTGAAAGGGGGCAGAGGTGAGGTTCCCTGAGCTGGTGGTGGGGGAGGCCCATGCAGCCCCCTGGAAGTTGGGCCCCAGCACCCAGGCCCAGTGGCTGCAGAGAGCAGGGAGGGCAGGGCCTGGCCCAGAACTGACTGGACCGAGCCACTCATGCCAGGGCATAGCAGCAGGGTCCGTTGTGGGAGACTGGAGGGTATTTTTTTAAGCGTTTTTTTTTGAGAGAGTGCCCGCCCCTCACCCCTTACCTAGCAGGAAGGGCTTTCATGCCCACCCCTTGTGTTTCTTGAGTTTGGAAGATCCCAAGAGGCCAGAGGTGCTGTACCGTACATGGGTGCAAGGGAGAGTCCGAGTAGGGGCAGCAGAGGCAAAGGAACAATGGAACCCCAAGAGACAGCATCCTTATGCCTGTTCTGCTGGGCACCGAGCAGCCAAGAGGTGCTTTCCAAGACAGCTCTTGTGTCTTAAAGAGTAATTGGAGTCCAGTGGAGTCTCTGAGTCATGCCCAGGAGTGCTAGGAGAGATGGTGCCACCGCCAGTTCTCATTGGGCCCCAAGGGATGAGGTTATCTTGTGGTGTCATGCAACACGAAACTGGCCTGCCCCCTTGTGCGCCCTTCCTTGCTTTGACACTGGTGGCTGGAGAGCTGAGGGAGGAGGGAAAATGCTCATTGTCGGGGAGAAAAGAAGGGCTGTGGCTCCCCTTCCCATTGAAGACAGCAGCACATTGGCTGAGGAAAGAGATTCTGAGTATAAAGCTGAGAGCACCTGCTGGGGCTGGGCACTTTAAATTACTGAATTGAGATTGTGACACCAGCTTGATATGACTGTAGGACTTTCTGTTATGCAGAAGTCATCAGGAAAGTCATGGACTTGCCCAAATGTTCATCCAGGGGTATGGGAAGGACCCCCCAGTTTTACCGTGTTTAGAGAGACGGTGGGAGATAAATGTACTGTTTGGTTTATGATTATATACATATTATTTCACAGTATTCATGTACTAGTTGCATAAAGATTGAGGAGTATTCAGATATATAGGTGCAGAGGCTGTATTTTGAAGTTAGAGCAGATAGGACTTGTCCATGAATTGGATGTGCAACGTGAGAGAAGGAAAAGAGTCAAAGTAATATTGGATTTATGACTTTGCCATTGGGAAAGGTGGTGCTATTTACTGAGAAGGGGAAAGATTAGTTTAGTTTTAGTGTGTGGCAGAACTTAGGATTCTGTTTGGATCTGTAAAGTTTTAGAGAGCTGTCTTCATCCAATGGAGGTGTTTGGTAAGCCTGCTGACATGTGAGCAGGGAGTTCAGAAGAGACAGCATGGGTTAGGTATATACTTGAAGTCAGGGACATGTGGAGGGAGTTTAAAACTCTGAGGGGGGGGGGTAAGACTACCTAGCTGATGAGTACAGATGGAGAAGACAAGAAGGCCAGAGACTGAGTCTTGGGGAAAGCCAAAGACCAGAAACCCAGGACAAAAGAAAGAGGCAGCCAAAGAGAGCAAGTTGGAGCCTCTCAGCAGGTAGGAGCCTTGGAGGCAGAGTGAGCAAAGAGTTTCAAGAAAGTGACCAAGCAGATCAGATGTTGCTGAGAGGTTATAGAAGGTGAGAAGAGAAACTTTGACCATGGCAGTGGCTGGTCTTGTTGGGCAAGAGCAGTTTCGGTGTTGGGGATACAGCTCTGAGACGTGGAGGTCAGAGGAGTAAAGCAGCAAGTAGAATACAGCAACTCCTCAGAGAGTTTACCTGTGAGATAGAGCCGAGCAGTGGCACAGTACCTTAGGGAGATCTGGCTCAAGGGAAATGGCTTTTTTTAAATAAACTTTTAATTTTGAGATACTTGTAGATTCACAGGCAGTTGGTAAGATAACACAGAGAGTTCCCGTGTGCCCTTTCCCAGTTTCCTGGGAAAACATCACAGCCAGGATTCTACACTGACTGTCCCCTCACCACAGGACCCTCCGTTTATGCCCCCCCAACCCCTGGCAAACACTGATCAGCCTTGATTTTTATAGTTTTGTCATTTCAAGAAGGTTGTGTGGATGGAACCATACAGTAGGGGCGTTTTGGGGATGGCTGTTTTCACTCAGCATGGAGCTTGGAGAGTTGTTCAGATGGTTGTGGGTATCAGTAGTTTGTTCCTTCTAATCACTGAGGAGTTTCCATGGTGGACCACAACTTCCCCTGTTGAAGGACATCTGGGTTGTTTCCAGTTTTTGGCTATTATGAATAAAACTGCTTTCCGCATTTGTATACAGGTATTCTCTGGGATAAGTGCCCAGGAGTGCATCTGCTTAGTACCTGCATGCTTAGTTATTTAATAAATTAAAACTTTTCTACAAAGCTTTACTATTTTACATTCCCACCAGCAGTGTATTAGTGACCCATTTTAGCCATTCTAAAGGATGTGAAGTGGTGTCTCACTGATATCTCATTGTAGTCTTGATTTACATTTCCCTAATGGTAAATGATGCTGAGCATCTTTTCACGTGTCTATTTTCCTTCTTATCTTCTTGGATGAAAAGCCTCTTCTTATCTTTTGCCCATGTTCTGTTTGGATTGCTAATTTTTTACTGTTGAATTTTGAGAAGTCTTATATATATATTCTGGATACTAGTTCTTTGCACAGATTTTCTCCTCATCTGTAGCTTGGCTTTTCATACTCTTTACATGGTCTTTAACAAACATTTTTAATTTTGATGAAATCCAGTTTGTCAAGTTTTTATTTTGTGGATCAGGCTTTTGATGTCAAGGACAGAACTCTGCCTAGCTCTAATTCCCAAATACTTTCACCCATGTTTCTTTCTACAAGTTTTATCATTTTGTGCTTTACATATAAGTCTATGATCCATTTTGACTTAATTTCTATATAAAGTATGAGGTTTAGGTTGAGGGTTTTTATTTGTTTGTTTCTGGCTTATGGATGTCCAATTGCTCCAGCACCATTTGTTGAAAAGACTGTATTTCTTCCACTGAATTACTTTTGTATCTTTGCCAAAAATCAATTGGGCATATTAATATGGATCTTTTTCTGGGTTCTCTGTTCTGTTCCATTGAACTATGTGTCTCCTTCTTTCACTACCAGGCAGTCTTGATTATTGTAGATATGTGATGTCTTGAAATTGGGTAGACTGATTCTTTCCACTTTATTAAATCTAGAGAGAATTAGCATCTTTAGTACACTGGGCCCTCCAATCTATGAACACGGTATGTCTGTTCATTTATTGAGGTCTTCTTTGACTTCTTTAGTTTCAGCATGTAAGTCCTCTACCTGTTTTTGTTAGATTTATATCTAAGTATTTCTTTTTTGGGAGCAATTGCAAATGGTTTTGTATTTTTAATTTTGGTGTCCATGTGTTCATTGCTTTCTGTATATTATATTTGTACCCTGTGACCTTATTGAACTCACTTATTAAGAGGTTTTTTTTTGGTAGATTCCTTGGGATTTTCTATGTAGACAATCATATCATCTGCAAACAGGAACAGTTTATTTCTTCCTTTTTGACCAGTATGCCTTTTATTTCCCTTTCTTGCCTTAATGCACTGCCTAGAATTTCCAGCGTTGTTTAAATAAGAATGGTGAAAGCAGCCATCCTTGCTTTGTTCCTGTCTTAGGGAAAAGTATTTAGTCTTTCACTGTTGAGTATGATGTTAGCTGGGTTTTTATGCTCTTTATCAAGTTGAGGCAGCCCCCTTCTCTTCCTATTTTTCTGAGTTTTTGACGTGAATGGGTGTTGAATTTTGTCAAATGCTTTTTCAGCACTGATGTTGTCATGTGACTTTCTTCTTTAGCCTGTTAATTGGTGGATTTCATTGATTGATTTTTGAATATTGAACCAGTTTTGCTTTCCTCAAATAAACCCCATATATGATTATGGTATGTAATTCTTCTTATATATTGCTATTTGCTAATTTTTAATTTTTTCAAATTTTTTGTGTGGTTTTGTTATCTGTCTTAGTTTCCCAGTTACTAAAACAAATGCCATACACTGGGTTGATTTAGAAATGAGAATTTATTGGCTTATGGTTTAGGAGAAGTCCAGAGTCGAGGTGTTAGCAAGCTGCTGCTTTCTCCCTGAAGACTGTATCATTCTCGGGTTTGGCTGCCAGTGATCCTGGGTCCCTGGCTTTTCTGTCACATGGTGATGCACATGGTGGCATCTTCTCCCTTCTCCAGGGTTCATTTACTTCCAGCTCCATTCTGTGGTTTGCTTATGCACGCTCTCTCTCTCTCTCTCTCTTTTTGTCTGTCTGTGTCTCAATCTCAATTTCATCCTGCTTATAAAGGACTCCAGTGATCTGGATTAAAGCCCAACCTGATTCATGTGGCTTCACCTTAATAGAAAATGATGTCTTCATAAGGACCTATTTACAATGGGTTCCTATCCTCAGATTAAGAACATGTTTTTCTGGGGTGCATAATTCAGCCTGCTACAGGACCTTATGTTTGCTTTCTGTGGTTTTCAAAGTATTTTGTTGTAATTAGTGGGAGGGATAAGGAAAAGTATGTCTACTCCACTTTCCTGGATGCAGAGTCCTCTTTTTAAAAGTGAAAAGTAATTATGGTAATTTGGTTGGGGGAGAATTGCAGGAACAGTTTGTGGAGGTGAGGGTGAGAGTGCAGCAGCACCCCCTCTGTTTGGGGAGGGGGAGGGGTTGAGGGCTGCTTGCAAGGAGGCTGGAGGCTTTGGAGGTGGTCAGAGCCCACAGTTCTGAGCTGCATGCGGGGCTGGGCAGGGTTGTATTGAGGGATTGTGAGCATGGTTAGGGTGAGAGTTCTGCATTTTTCTGGGGCCAGGGATCTTGATGTTTAGCCTAGAGTTATGATCCAGGTGTCAGAAGCCATAAGCTGGTCAGCCCAGGGACCAAGCGTCTACCATGGAAAGAGGAATTGCTTTCCCTCAGCCCTGTGAAGCTGGTGGACCTGCAGGGAGGCAGCCCTTGGCGCTCCACTCAGCCGTGGCCAGTGCCCAGCTGCCCCTCTCCTGCCCTGCCCTGATTGGCACCTGGCCTGGGACTTGTGGACTGCCTCTGAAAAAAAGTACAGAGGTGCCTGGGGCATCCCCTTGGCCCTGGCTCCATCACAGCTGCCTCCAGCACCTACTCTGCCAGGGATCCATAGAAAACAACAAGCAGCAGCCAGGAAATGAACTGGATTCAGAGGAGCTCACCCTTTTGCAGGCTGTTTTATTTTTTTTAACATTTTTTATTGTGAAATATAACATATATGCAGAAAAGTAATCCATTTCAAAGTACACTTTAAAAAGTAAGTTATAGGGCAAATTTCAACCTATGGATTACAGTTCCACAATTTCAGGTATTTCCTTCTGGCTGTTATAAGCCATTAGAAACTAAAGAGAAATACCTATATAATTATTCAGTAGTCATAATCCTTTGTGAAATCCTAACTTCTGTTACAAATCCTCCCTCTCATTTGATCTTTCTCTCAATCTTCAGGGGTATTTGGGCCATTACCATTTTAACTTCTTCATGTTGAAAAGGGCTGTTGACATTGTGGAGTAGGGGGTACAACTGTTAGATGTTCTTGGAGAAGCTGGTGCCTCTGGGTTTCAGGGCTTTGCTGGCCTAGGAACAATCGGGAGGTTTTAAGTTTCTGAAAAATAAACTTAGTGTGACTTTTATAGAATCTTAGATAGGGCCCTGGGTTTTCTTTAGGGTTTTCAGGAATATTGTTGATTGTGGCTTGGCATACTGTGGCAATTAGCAATATCTAGCTGAAGCTTGTTTTAGAAAGCAAAAGATATGGGACTGCTTTGGTCTCTCAGCTATTCAGATTATGTCTGAATGTTAGCTTCTGTCTTGCACCAGTCATGTGATGAGAATTGATGGTGAGAGCTCATGGGGGAGCTTTTTGTCAGGGGATGGACTCAGTTTATATGGAGAAACCAAGGCATGGGGCTCATAACTGCCCCAAGTGTGGAGGCCACAGCAGGCAGAGTTCAGACCTGAGGGTTAGGAACCTTCCTTCAGGAAGATGTTTCCTTGGAGCTTCCCAGGTAGATGGGGCAGCCTGGGGAGGATGTGCATGTCCTACTAGGAAGCGTCTGAACAGGCTGGACACACAGCCTACCGGATGTGTCCTTGGTGACTTCTGGCCCACCAGGGGACCCCTAGGCATTTCAGCAGTGCTGGGACCTGGCCGGGAGGGACCCACAGCACCGGTTAAGGCTGTGATGGTGCTCAGAGCCCACCTGGACCTGTCTGCTGGTGCCGCACAGATGCCACCTGAGAGTATGCCCAGTCTGGGACCCTGACAGGAGCTCGGTCACAGCCCAGGAGGCTGGCCTGATCTGCCTGCCTTGCAGGGCCAGCTTCTGCAGCCAGGGCATGTGTCTTGACCACCTGTCCTTTCTCATTTTCTTCTCATTGCTTCCAGACAAATGATGGCAGCAGGCAATACTTGGAACTGGCTCTACTTCATCCCTCTCATCATCATAGGCTCCTTCTTCATGCTCAACCTGGTTTTAGGCGTGCTCTCAGGGTAAGAGGCCAGGCGTGGCCCTGTGGGCATGGCCATGTGGGTGAGGACCTGTAGGTCTGGTTGTGCAGGCAGGTGTGGATGTGCAGGTGTGGATGTGTGGGTGTGGCCTTGTGGGCCTGGATGTGTGGGCATGGATTTATAGGTGCAGCCATGTGGGTGTGGATGTGTAGTGTGTCCTTGTGTTCTTAGGATGAGGGTACAGAAGATGGGTCCCCTGTCCCTGTCCCTGACCCTGAGCCTGACCCTGACCCTGGCCTGGCCCTGACTGTGAGCCTGAGCCTGGCCCTGAGCCTGACCCTGAGTCTGAGCCTGAGCCTGAGCTTGACCCTGAGCCCGAGCTCAAACCTGACACTGGCCCTGGCCCTCACCCTGGCCCTGGCTCTGCCTGCCTCCCAGGCCAGGGTAGAGGGGCTAGCCAGGCCCATGGGTGCCACCCTCTGCTCCTAGCCTTCTGGGCTCTGGCCAGCCTTGCTTTCATATCTCTATCCGGGCTCTCATGGGATTTCTCCCCCAGCCTCTGTCCTGGCCTCCTGCTTGGCTGTCTTCTTGCCCAGTCCTCTGTCACACCCTTGGCCTTTCCCCGACCTCTGTCCTCTGTCCTCTTGGCCTCAGGGAAGTGGGCAGCCATGGGGACCTCAGGGAGCACCTCTGTCAATGTGATGTGGCACTACTGGGGTGACTCCCATGTAGGGGACAGCAGAGTCTGGTGGGCCCGAGGGTACTTGTCCTGAGGCCTGGAAGGGAGCCAGCCTGATCTCCAGACTCACTTCCTGCACAGAAGGGAAGGCCTGTCACCATCATTTTTCCAAAGTCCCCCATAGCCAGGGCCTGGTGCAGAGCTCCTAGTCTGGTGGGAAGTCACATGGTCCAGGCTGGAATGGGAAGAGGGAAGCCTGGAACTCAGTGAAGACCCCTGGAAGCAGCCCCTCAGCTGGACCCAGAGGAACCAGGAAGGAGCTGGGTGGAGGAGGGAGGCAGGTATTCTAGGGAGATATTATCTTGGGGAGAGGCTAGAGATATGAGAGGTGCACACATGTGCAATGCATATTCAGAGTGGAGGGGCAGGGTATTTGTGCAATGTACAAGTGGGGTGGGGTGTGGGATGCATGTGCAAGGCACACTCTAGGTAGAGGGGTGGGTGCTTATGTGAGACACTCAGGGTGAAGGGGTGTGTGTGCAGTCCACACTCGGAGTGGAGATATAGGGTATCTGTGCAAGGCACATTCAGGTGGAAGGGCAGGGTATGTGTGTGTGAGGCACACTCGGGGCTGGTGTGTTGGTGTGTATGTGGTGGGCACACTTGGGGCTGGATCTCAAGGGTGCAGTGGTGTGGGGCAGCAGATGGCTTGTGAGTGGGGACCCCAAGCTGAGGCGATGGGGCCTGGGTGATGTGGTGGACTTGTGGGTGGCATAGTACTCAGCTGCTCTACTGTGTGGCTGGGCAGCAGGAAGTGATTGGCTGGTGGTTTCTGCACTGAAAGGCTGCCTCTGGGGCTGTCCTGGGGCCCCTTCCCTTCTGGGGTCTGGCTCTCTCTCCTGTCCCTAAGAGGCCTCTAGACAGGGTTAAGGACCACTGGATTCAGCAGGGCTGCACCTGAGCTGAAGGAGCTTCTTCCCAAAGCCCCATCTGCAAGGGCCTATGCCAGGAATGGGGAAGGGTGCAGAACTTTTGCTGGGGGCTAGCCCCCAATATAGGCGAGGTGGTTAGTGTCCTGGTCAGGGTGATGCTGTGCAGCCCCCACAGAGGATGTGCAGGAAGGGTTAGAGGGCGAGTGAGAGCAGAGGTTGGAGGGCAGCCCCTTGCAAGTGGGGTCAGGAGCCTCCTGCCTTCCCAGCTTTTTCCCCTACCTGGGGGCCCTTGGCATGGGTAGGTGTGGCTGAGGGGCTAGCCTGGTTGGAGGCCCGGTGGCTCTTCTCCTCTCCTGGCCAGGTTGCAGTTGTACAGGTCCTGGCATCTGTGTCTATGAGCTCGGGGTCAGGCCTGGCTCAGAGCCAAGCTCTCCCTTTTGCCAGGGCTGTGTGGCAGAGGCCCACTCAACCCAGAAACTGCTTCTCCTGCTTGCTTGAGAACAGGCATTGCCTGTTTGCTGTGGACAAGTGAGCAGCACCTGCTGGAGCTTTGGGAAACTGTAGTCCATTAGAAGCTGGGACAGGCTGGGTGTTGTCTGTCTGTGTGCATGTGCATAGGTCTGTCCGTGTGTACACACATGTGTGTCTGTGTGCAATGTGTGCAAGTATGTCTCTGTGTGCATGTGTATGTGCTAGTTTTTCTGTGTGTATGTGTGTGTGCAATGTGTATATGTGTCTCTGTAGCATGTGTGCATATGTCTCTGTATTCATGTGTGTGCATATCTGTGTTCATCTTTGTGTGCATGTATGTGCCTGTGTGCATGTGTCTCCATGTGCATGTGTGTATGGTCACATCTTTCTGTGTGCATATGCACTCTGTATACATGTGCATGTGTTTCTGTATATGTGTCTCTGTGTGCTTGTTTGTCTGTGTGTGCATATGTGCATGTGTCTGAGTACTTGTGCAGTTGTGCATTGAATAGTTTGGGGTGCTGGGAGGCCAGGGCTGGGGTGGGAGTGCTGGGCTTTGAGGGAGAGTCTCTTCTCTGCTGGTCTCTGTGACCATAGAGGGTCAGGAGGACTCAAGTGGGCAGAAGGTCTCTCTTCTCTCCTGGTTATTGTGAGCCCCAAAGGTTTTGTTGAGGAGGCTGCATGCACTGCAGATGTTTTCCTTTTGCCTCTGGCCTGTCCTGATCCTGTCCTTTCTTTTTCCTGCTTCTAGCAGTGGCATAGTGAACATTCTTCTCTGGGAGAGTTTTGTCCCAGAGCTCTCCCCAGGCATGGACAGGGTGGTACATTTGCCCTGCCCTTCCGAGCATCTGCTCCAGGACCCAGGCGCTGTTCTTGGGTGGTGGGAGTCTGGGGACTGTCCAGGAGGGAGCAGGAGCCCTGCTGGCCCCTCCCTGCCCTGCAGCCCCTGCCCTGCCCCTCCTATCCCAGCCCCTACTTGGTCCCCTCTACCTCTGGGAGGTGCTCCTGTGGGATCTGCAGAGTGGGGAACTCAACTGGCCTGGGTGTGGGGCCCTCCTTCACCTGGCTGTGTGTGTGGGCACTCCTTCACCTGGCCTCTGTGCAGGATGGGGTGCTCCCTCACCTGGCCTGCATGCTGTTCTGTTCCCCCTGCTGTGCAGTGAGTTTGCCAAGGAGTGCGAGATGGTGGAGAACCACCGGGCATTCTTGAAGCTGCGCCAGCAACAGCAGATTGAGCGGGAGCTCAATGGGTACCTGGAGTGGATCTTCAAGGCTAGTGAGACAGCGGGGTCGGCCACCTCGGGGCTACTGGCCAGTCCTGTGATGGCACCCTGCCCCATATCGCCTCACCACCGGCTGGGTGGCCCTGAGTGCATTGTCCTCAAGCCTGGCCCTGCCAGCTGTACCCTGTGGGCTGACCTCAAGCTGAGCCCTCTCCTCCCAGTGCCTGGCTCCCCTCATCCTGGGAGTTTTCTCAGGGGCCACTCTGTGGGGGATTCGTGCACAGGGGCCAACAGGGGCCACTGCAGGTGGGAATAGGGGGCACTGCAGGTGGAAACGGGCCAGCAAAGGCCTGAGGGAGCTGTGCAGGGAGCTGATGTGGGCCCTCTGATGTGGGTCCTACTGACTTCCGTGAGCGGG
>PVIY010034882.1:0-26789 GCA_004026745.1 Myrmecophaga tridactyla
CCTCTACCTCCACCATCACCCTCACCACTACCACCACCACCACTACCCTCACTACCACCTCAACCACCACCACCACCACAAACCTGCTTTACACATAGTCTTTCCCATCTCAGGTGTTGGCTACTCCAAGCATCTAGATCTTTGGGCATAAATCTGGGTAGTATCTTTGATTTGTCTCTCATTCTTTCACATCCCATTTCCAATCCTACAGGGATTCTGTTGGCTCTGTCTTCAAAACATATCCAGAACTAAACACTCATCATGACTTACACTGCTTTTTGGTTCAACTTACCACCATTTCTTGCCCCAGTTCCTTCAGTAGGTTACTCATTAGTCTCCCTGTTTCCCCTTTGATGAGCTGTATTTGCCACACAACAATCAGAGTGTGTAAAACGTAGGGAGATCATGGCACTTCTCAGTTTAAAACCCATATGATGTCTCCCAACACACTCAGAGTGAAAGCCAATTCTTTCTGTAGTACAGCCCTACAGAACCTACCTTCCCCCCACACACATTCCCATCCACCCCATCCCAGGTAAAGTTTTGACACTGTTCATGGCCAATTACTCTGATCTTGCTCACTCACTTCCAGCCAAGGGCCTTGCTGTTGCTTGAACATACCAGATATTCTCTAGCTTCTGTCATAGTCTTTTTTAGAATTTTATTTTATTTTTATTAGAGTAGTTGAAGGTTTACAGAAAAATCACGCCAACAGTATAGTTTCCATATTACCCCACCTTTCTTACTATTGATGAAACATTATTAGCATAATTATATTAGTAAATATAGTGTATAGTTTGCATTAGGGCTCATACTTCATGTTGTACCATTCTGTTCAGGTAACATATATACAAACTAATCATCTTAGCTACTTTCAAATAGAAAAGTCAGTAATGTTAATTACATTCACAATGTTGTACTACCGTGAGCACCATCCATTACCAAAGCTATTCCATCTCCCCAAATAGAAACTCTGAGCCAGTTAAGCATTAATTCCCCATTATCCACCTCCAAGCCTGCCCTGGAAACCCATATTCTAATTTCTAACTTTATGAAGTTTCATAACCCATAATGGTAGTTTGTTTTGGTTTGCTAAAGCTGCCAGAATGCTGTATACCAGAAATGGAATGGCTTTTAATAAGGGAATTTGTTATGTTACAGGTTTACAGCTCTTAGGCCGTAAGACTGTCCAAACTAAGGCATGCAGAGAAAGATACCTTGTCTCAAGAAAGGTTGATGGGTCCAGAACACCTCTGTCAGCTGGGAAGGCATGTAGCTGGCATCTGCTGGGTCTTTGGCTTCTGGTTTCAAAATGTTTCCCCGGGGACATTTACTGTCTGCATTTCCAAATGTCTTGATCTCATGTTGGTTTTGTTGGCTCCCTCATCTCTGCAGCTTTTTCCAAAATGTTTCCCTCTTAAAGGTCTCCAGTAATCGACGTACCTTGAATGGGTTGAGACACATCTTCATGGAAACCACTTAATCAAAAGGTCCCACCCACAATTGGGTGGGTCATGTCTCCATGGCAACAATCACAAAGCTCCTGTCCAACAATGTTGAATCAGAATTAAAGAACATGGCTGTTCTGAGATACACAACAGTTTCAAATTTGCACATGGTCATATAGTGATTCTGTACTTAAGTTTCTGAAGAACTGCCAAACTATTTTCTGCAGCATCTGCAACATTTTACATTCCTGGCAACAAGGGTTCCTGTTTCTACACATCCTTTCTAACATTTATATTTGTTTTTAAAAATAGCCCATTCTAGCGGGTGTGAGGTGATGTCTCATTGTGGTTTTGATTTGCCTTTCCCTAATGGCAAATCATATTGAGTATCTTTTCCTGTGCCTATTAGCCATTTGTATATCTACTTTTGAGAAACATCTTTTCCAGTCCTTGCCCAGTTTTTAAATTGGATTGTTTGTCTTTTTGTTAAGTTGCAGCAGCTCTTTATATATTCTGGATATTAAACCCTTAACAGATATATGGTTTCCAAATATTTTTTCCCATTCTGTAAATTTTTCTCTTCACCTTCTTGATAATGTCCTTTGCACTAATGCCATCTAGTTTTGTAGTTATTGTTGCCCTGCTTTTGGTGGAAAGTTGTATGTCAGGGTTCATCCATCTTACAGCATAAGTCATAACTTTATTTCTTTTACATCCGAATAATTATTCCTTTGTACATTTATACCACATTTGGTTTAGTCATTTTTCCATTGATGGAATTTGTCCATTTCATCTAGGTTATCCAGTTTGTTAGCATACAATTGTTCCTTAGAATCCTTTCTATTTCTATGGTGTTAGTAGTAATGTCCCTCTTTCATTTCTAATTTTAGTTACTTGTGTCCTCTTTCTCTTTTTCTTTCCCAGTATAGCTAAGGTTTGTAAAATTTATTGATGTTTTCAAAGAAACACTTTTGGTTTCATTGATTCTTGATACTGTTTTGATTATTTGTTTTTTCTTTTTCATTTACCTCCTCTCTAATCTTTATTCCTTTCCTTCATGTTATTTTGTGTGTGGCTTGCTCTTCTTTTTCTATTTCCTGCAGGTATGAGGGTAGGTCACTGATTTTAATTCTTTCTTCTTTTTAAATGCATTTAGAGCTATAGATTATCCTGTTGGTACTGCCTTTGCTGCATCCCTTAAGTTTTGGTATCTTGTGTTTTTATTTTCATTTGCCTCAAGATATTTTTACTAATTTCACTTGTGATTTTCTTCTTTGACCCACTGGTTGTTTAAGAATATGTGGCTTCATTTCCAACTATTTGTATCTTCTCTCTCTCTCTCTCTTTCTGTCTCTCTCTCTTACTGATTTCCAGCTTCATTCTATTGGGGTCAGAGAAGATACATTGTATGATTTCAATCTTTTTAAGTTTATTGAGACTTGCTTTGTGACCTAACATATGGTCTGTCCTGGAGAATGATCCATATGCGCTGGAGAAAAATGAATCTTTTGCTGCTATTCTTTGAAGACTTCTATATATGTGTGTTAGGTGAAATTGTTAACAGTATTATTCAAGTCTTTTATTTCCTTATTGATCTTCTGTCTGCATGTTCTATCCCAATTATTGCAAGTGGTGTATTGAAGTTTCCTACTATTAATGTAGAACCATATTTCTCCTTCAAATCTGTTAATATTTGCTTCATATATTTGGTAGTTCCACTTTTAGGTGTATATATATTTATGACTTTTATATTTTCTTGTTCTGTTGACCCATTTATCTGTATGTAGTGTTCTCCTTTGTCCTTTGTAAAAGTTTTTGACTCAAAGCCTATTTAACTGATATTAGTATACCTACCCCAGCTCTCTTTTCTTTACTGTTTGCATGAAATAATTTTTCTTTCCATTCACTTCAGTCCACTCATGTCTTTAAATTTGATGTGGGTTTCTTGTAGAGAGCATATAGTCGGGTCATGATTTTTATCGATTCTGCCAAACTCTGCTTTTGAACTAATATATTTACATTAAAGTAACTGCTGATAATGTAGGATTTCCTTCTGCCATTTTGCTATTTGGTTATTTAAGTCTTATACCTTTCTTTCTCTAAGTTCTCCAATTACTGCCCTTCTTCATCTTTACTTAATCTTTTTAGTGACTCATTTTGAATTCCTTCACTTTTTCTTCTGTTGTGTTTTCAGATATTTTCTTTGTGGTTACCATGGGGCTGAAATGTAACATCTTAAGTCTATAACAATCTCATTTGATTTGATACCAACTTGACTTCAATAATGCCATAAATGCTTTTATTCCCCCTACCTTTTTGTTGTTCTTGTCACAAATTATTTATTTATATATTGTATGTCCAGAACCATAGCTTTATCTTATACACTTACATTTTCATTCCTATAAAAAGTTGAAAATGTAGTTATATACTAAAAATACAACATGCTGGTGTTCATAATTACCCACGTGGTGTTTATTTCTTTATGCCACTTCAGTCTCCTGTCTAGAGTCTTTTCCCTTCACTCTGAAGAACTCCTTTTAGCATTGCTTGTAGGGCAGGCCTAGTGGTGATATCCTCTCTCAGCTTTTGTTTAGCTGGGAATGTCTTAATTTCTCCCTCCTTTTGAAAAAAAGAAATAAAATTCTTGGCTGGCAATAATTTTCTTCCAGCACTTCAAATATTTCCTTCTTTCCTCCATGGTTTCTGACAGGAAATTGGCAGTTATCTTATTGGGCCACACTCGTATATCACACATCGCTTCTCTCTTGCAGCATTCAGGATTTTCTCTTGTCTTCGGCATCCAACAGTTTGATTTTAATGATTATAATATGTCTGGATATGGATCTCTTTGCATTTACTCTGTTTGGGGTTTACTGGTCTTCTTGAATATGTATAGTTATATCTTTCATTAACTTTGGGAAATTTCTGGATTTCTCTGAATATTCTTTCTGCCCCGTCTCTCTTTGTTCTCCTTCTGAGATTCCCATAATACATATATTAGTACACTTGATGGCTGTACCACAATACAGATCTTAGGATCTATTCACTTTTCTTCACTCTTCTTTCTTTCTCTTTTCAGCCTGAATCATTTCAATTGTATTATCTTCAAATTTACTAGTTTCTTCTGTCAGTGCCAATCTGCAATTGAATCCCTCTAGGAAATTTTGAATATCAGTTATTGTGGTCTTCAGGTCTGTTTAGTTTCTTTTTGTAATTTCTATCTCTTTCCTGATTAGCCTCAATTTGTCCATATATCATTTTCCTAATATCCTTTAGTTCTTTCTCTGTGCTTTCCTTTAGTTCTTTGAGCATATTTAAGATCATCATTTTTTAAAAAGTCTTGTCTGATATGTCCAAAGTCTGCTGTTCTTCACTGATCATTTTTGATGTTTTTCTTCTTCTTTTGGATAGGCCAACATTTTCTGTTTCTTTGCCTTGAGATCTTGTTGTACACTGTACATTTTAATGTTTTAATGTGTTACCTCTGGAATTTAATACCTGAGCTATCTGTTCCTTGTGTTTGTATCCTGCTACTGATATGACAGATTTCCTTGAGTGCCAGGACTTAACAAAGACAAGCAAACCAAGACAATGGGCATCCTTCACAGTCTTTGAAAATTGGTTCTGTGTAGGCTGGTACTTTCCGGAACTTAGCCCTCTCACCAAGAAGATAGGCTGAAGGTGAAAACACAGGTTCCTCTCCAACATTTTCTGAACATGTGTCTTATCCTGGGCATGAGCTCATGGCCTTAGGAATAGTCCTATTTGCAGGGATCTGAATGTTCCCTCTTCTCCCTAGGAAATAGACCTTCCTTCTCTCTGAGGTGCTCAGTTTTGTGTCCTAAAGCTGGTAATCCTTTGCCCCAGGCCTCTTCGATCTGATTTCTTCTTGTATAGTTTTGGTTGTCACAAGTTGCCTTTGTGTGCTAGGCACATCTCTGGGTGGTGAGCCAGAGATGAATGTCCTAATTCAGTCTTTCAGGCTGCAACCAGATAGATTGTCACAGACATGCATGCACCCCCGGATGTTGATAGGGGTTAATCTGCTCCCTCCTGCTCCCTCCTGAAAGGGGTCAGGTTGCCAAGCTGAGAGCACAGGGTCCAGCAAGGGCACCATTTGTTTTTCCTATCAAATTAAGGTTGTATTTTCTTGTTTTGGTGCTGGCCCAGATACTGCAGCCATTTCACTCTTTTCCTGAGCTCTGAGCATGATGGCTCTGCCAGTTTTTGCTAGCTGGTCAAAGATTCTGTGGGGAAATAGAAACCCTGCCATCTTGGTCAACTAGAACTCTGTCTTAGAGTCTTAACACTGACTGACCCCTCCGCTGAAACCTTTTCCTCCAGAAACCCTGCAGTGCCAATGCCTCTACCTCTTTCATGTCTTTGCTCAACTATCACCTTTTCAGTGCGACCTGTCCCCTCTATCTGAACTTTTTATTCCCTATATCCTGCTCTATTTTTTTATCAAGCACTTATCATCTTCTAACACTCTATGTAATTTACTTAGTTATTATGTGTAGTATCTGTTTTCTGTCTGTCCCTACTAAATATAAATTCCATGAAGCCAGAGATTTTTATTTTTGTTTTTGTTTTTTCACTGATGTATCTCAGGTGCCTAGAACAGCGTCAGCTTATAATAAGTATTTATTGTTGAATTACCCCATTCTACAGGATGTATTTTATCCAGGTCCCTTAGCAGCCTATCAATTAGATGCTGATCCTGCTTTTCTGTTACACTAGGAAATAGATAAAAACTCTTAAATAAGTTAGGATAATGATAATAGCTAAGACTGATACTGTTTTAAGGGCTGTATGTTTTTTAAATAATTTAATCCTCACAATAACCCTAGGAGGTGGGTGCTATTATTGTCCCCACTACAGATGAGAAACCTAAGGCACAGAGAGGTTAAGTGTTATATCCAGTGTCATACAGCCTCTGAGAAGTAAAGTCACCCTTTGAATCCAGATAATCTGGAAACTGAGTCTGTGGTTGTCACCACTACCCTCTATATCTCTCAAAAGCACATGCATCTAGGGAATAAAGCCCACAAATAACTCTAGATGCTAGATGTTTATGACAAGTATTTGTTGAAGGTCAAAATGGCTTCCTTTTGGCATCATCTCCAATATAGTGTGAGATTGTTCAGAAATTTTTAAATTAGTGAAATGTTCAAAGATCAAATTAGTAACAATTTGTTTTGCTATTTTGACATTTCTTTGCTTTTTCTCATTGATAAGGGCAAAAAACACATATCTTCCCAGCATTCATCTCTTTTTAATTTATTTCCTGCAATAAATTATTTTCCCAAGTCAATTTGTTACTTCAGTTTAATAATGTATAAATTAAAGGGAAAAAGTTTTTTGAGGATAACCTGATTTTTTTGTTAATAATAATGCTATTAACCTTGGGAAAAAATACACTTTTCATGTATACCATGAAGGAAAAAAAAAAGCAATGTACAATTTTCCCAACAAAACTTCTATCCATAAAATGGAAATTGGTTAAATTGTTTTTTCTAGTTCTGTTTGGATATTTTTATTGCTACTCTTGTGGGAGTTTTATATAATCCTTTCCTTCTGTGTTCATCTTCCATGATGATCAAAAATTTAAATAAGTTTGCCAGTAGACCTGTCTGGCAGCTGTTGGGCCTATTAAATAGAGTACATCTTTAGAGCATTCCATTCACAGCTAAGTGGAAAGAATTTTTTTTTTAAACTAACCTACTTCCAGAGAAGTGAGAGGGTTACACATAATTTAAATGAAATTGGAGATGCGATGAGTTCATTATGAATTGATATTAGTGTAATAGGCAAAGAATCTCAAGTCTAACTATAACTTTGTGACTTAAATTTCCTTAGCTGTGGAGAAGCTATCTAAAATCACATTTGATGTACTTCTCGTTGTGCTTCCTCAGATTCTGAAGTTGCCTTGGGCAGGTTCAAAGTGAAAAAAACTCCATTATTTCAATATTTGGGCCATGTAAAATATCTAGATGCAATAGAATTCGTTATTGCTTATAGCTCTGATAGCATGCAAATAAGATTATATGACTTCTTCATAACCCACTTTCATGTATATATCAGAGAACTAAGTGTTCCTTCTTCAGAGGCCATTTTATATATATATATATATATATATATATATATATATGTATATGTATATATATGTACACACACACACACGAGAATTGTCTATATGGTGCTTTTATTTATGAGAACTTCTGTATATAAGCAGTATACATCCTACTACTAAGATTTTCATTTACTGTAATACTTACAGCAGTATAAAAAGAAAGCATTTATTCCTAAAAACTGGGATGGGGCTGGCAAGATGAGAATCACCCGGGGAGCTTTTCAAAATGCAGAGTCCTGGGCCTTGCCCTCGAATATTCTGATATTGGCTAGGGTGAGGCTAGGCTGGGAGGCTCGCTTCCCACCGGGGTCAGTGTCTCCTGGCGGGCTGGCAGGCTCCGGGGCTCCTCTGCTCTTCCTTCGTGTGATGCTACACGTCATGTCTTCTCCTTTCTCCTCCGAGTCCTGTGGACGTCCAGCTTCTGGCTGTTGGCCAGGGCTTCTTTCTCCACCCTAGTTTCACTCTGCTTATAAAGGAGTCCAGGAATCCAGCATTAAACCCAGCCTGGGTTGCCCTCAGCCCCGGCTAACCGCAGTGACATCTCCAAGAGATCTTAAGCCCGGTGGGTCCGCACTCACCAGGACGCCTACGGCGACCAGTCCGAGCCAGGCACACAGGTCAATGCACATCAGTCCCTGAATCAGCCGTTTCCCAGCCTGATGGCCCCATGGGAAAGGGCGCCGCGTGTGGGGCAGACACACCTGCAACCAGGTGAGGACTCTGCCCCCGACTCCTCAGCATGCAGTGAGCCCCTTCAGCCTGCTTCCTCACCTGTGTCATGGGTGCAAGAGCAACCATTTAGGACCCTCGTAAGGATTAAATTAGAAAGCATACGTTAGATGCTTGCTACATAGAAGGTGCTAAATAAATGTAAATTGCCTACATTATATCTCCGTTTTCTTCCATGTGGGGTGGAATCTTATGGTTCCCTGGTAAGAACAGTGAGAGACCAGTGGTGAGCCATGGATCCCCAACCAAAACAATATCCTCCCTCCCTCTGGACTCCTGTAGGAATTACAATAAAAATGAAGCACTCGCCATACAGCATACAAAAAATAAAAAGGAAGCACGAGCATCATACTCATAGCTGTGCTGTGCTAGCCATTGATTTCAGTGATAGCCTCAAGCAATGCCTCACTGACCAGCTGTGGCAGAGACTTAGATATCCCCCCCAACCTATTCTTTCTTAGTAATATAAAACAACTTTTAGTTAGACCCAGAGTTGTCCAAAATAAAGACTTCATTTCTCAGCCTTGCAGCTGGGTGTGAGTATGTGACTAAGTTCTGGCCAATAAGATGCAAGTAGATGCGTAGTATCATCATTAAAGGAAGGAACTCTTTTTCTTCCTTCTTCCTCCTCCTTGCTTCCTAGGATGTAGATCTGGTGGCTTGACTTGAGTGGACATTTTGGACGCTAATCTGGAAGACTCATGTTGAGAATTCTAAGCGCCTGGATTCCTAACAGTTTTGTGAAGCTGCCCTCCTCTGGACTGTTTCCTTCTGGGCTTTAGAGTCAGAGAGAAATAAATTCTACCTTACATAAGTCCCTGTTGATTGGGGATTTTCTGCCACAGATAGCTGAACTTAGTTTTAAGGAGTACACCATCTGTTTTCTGTTACATGATGTATTTGAGGTTTCATACCTCAGAATTAAAACAATCGGAATTGTATTGAGCATTGTGATAAATGTCTCACAATTCTGAATGATGAGACTTCTATCTCAGGGACTTAATGTCATTATAACCATATTGATTTAGTCAATAACTCTGTGAAATATTATGTCATGGTCAGGGGTTTTATTGACTTCCTAAAATTCTTGTTATGAGACAAAGTAAATAAGATAACATGCCTGCTGTGGCCCAACCCTGTGCTGGGCTGGGCTATGGCGCTGTGGAAATCCAGGAAAACCATTCACAGTGGTGTGTCTCCTCAGGGCATTGCTGTAGTGTGAACAGCGCCCCCAGCAGGTGTGCAATAGAGCGGCCTCTGTGCTAGTTTCAAAGCACTACTGGGAATATAAAAGAAGTAAAAGATGGTTCTGTTCGTTAGAGGACTGTTAATGATCTTTTAAGCAAAACAGTTTTGTTGTATGTTTAAACTGTTATATCAGTGTCATATTCCTGGGAATAATTGCCCAGGGTTCAATTACAGAAAATAGAATTCACCATAGATAGTTTAAGAAGAAAAAGATTTAGTACCAGTTGTTTGATGGCTTATGGGATTTTTCAGGGTCATCTGGGCTGGGCTACAGTAACTGACAGATCCCAAATCTCAGTTTTGTAAACCAGTGAAGGTTTATTTCTCACCCACGCCATGTGAAATAGTGGGGAACTGGGAAGTCTGTTCTGTGGTGTCCTCATTCCAAACTGAGATTGGAACGCTGCCGCTAGCTGTGGCAGACAGGAAGAGCAAGGGGGTGATTGTGCTTGCTCTCTTAAAGCTTCCCTCCAGGATAGACATGCCCCACTTCTCTCACGTTTCATGGACTCGAGCAGGTGACACTGCCAATGTAACTCCAGGGCCCAGGGTCGAGGCCCCCTCCCATGTGCCCAGAAAGCCAGAATGACACCTGATAAATAGCCCTAATGCCTTCTCCACCAGATCGTCAAGAGGATTGGAGGGCAGAGGCAGCTAAGTTGAGCTCCCACAACCAGCTCTCAGAACCACACCGTGGAACTGGTCCTTCAAGACTGCTGCTGCCTCTGCCGTGCTCAGGAAGCTGCAACCAACTCAGGCCCGTGCAGAGCACCCCCTGAGCTTCCAAATACCTTCAGAGTTTGTCTTCCAGCCCACAAAGTTCACTTCCATCTTCCAGTTTTTCCCTAGTGTGTCCACAGGGAGGAAGGGAGGGTATGATGGAAAGTGAGCCTTAAGCCTGAAATGCGCAGCCTCTGGAGGTCAGCAAGGCACTCAACAAGGGGGCTGGACGCAACGCGTGTGCTAGTCCACGTTACCTGCCACCCCCACAGCATTCACCTGTTCTTTCATACGTCCTCCACCCATCTGTTCTTTTGTTCTTTCAGCTGACAAAGGTTGGACACCTTCTACTTCTAGGTAAGGTACGAGATGGTCATGGAGGAGTCACAGAGGGTGGACACAGCAGGGAAAGAGATGGCAATAATGACCTGGTTTATAATTATGGTCTTTGTTTTTGGATCAAACTTAGCAATCTACCTCACTAAATTAAGAAGCAAGTTTGAAACCGAGCTGTGGAGGCAGGTCTTTTTTTATACATACCACAGGAAGCTGCTTTTTTTTTTTTCAATCTTCCAAAATTAAATAATTTAAAATGTGTAGAAATCAAATGGTTTACATGGCCAGAAGGGGGAGGTGGTTGTTGCGACAGCAAAATACATGAGTAGGTGTTGGGAGACAAAAAGCACTTAGCAGATTACTTCCTTAGAAATGCTAACTGGTACTTTAGGGTTTTCCCTAGTATAAGTAATGAAGTCAATAACATTTATTTTAATGAGCTACATAAGCAGTCCCAGGGGAGCAAGTTCAGCCTCTGGTTCACCCCCAAGAGAACAGGAATATTTACTTGAGGATGCAAAGATGTTCATAAATGTTTAGAGCCCTGTGAACATGCCTGTTGTGGTGGATGAAACGCCACAGCTGCCCAAGCGCCATTATTACGTGCACAGAAGCAATGCTGCCCGCTGCGCCGGCCGCTCCTCCCTGGCCCCAGCCTACTGCCTGTCAACATCTCTGCAGCGTTTTCCTTTGGAGATGAAAGGTTCTTGATTGAAAGCCATTTCATCGTTCATTTAATCTCTCATTCTCGACTAGTTCTTTTTATGTCAGCATTTAAATGTGGCCAAGTCTCTCACTTAAAAAAATAAAGCGAAAACAGCTTTCCTCTTACTCCTTATTTCCCCCTGAGCTTCCCCCTTACGCCCTCTCTTCTCCTGATAGCTGCAGTTCTGGAAAAGGATGACGGTGATAGCTCCCCAGACTGCCTCACCTCCCTTTCACTCCTCAGCCCATTATCATGTGGCTGCTTCTCCACCTTCTAATAAAACCATTTTTTAATGAGATCATCACAAACAGATGTGATTCAAAACTGTTGAAACTGCTTTCCTCTTTAAAACATCCTCTTGGCTTCCAAGACCATAGAGTCTCCTGGTTTTCTTCCTAGTTCTTTGGTAGGTTGTCCCCTGTCTCCTTATAGGTGTAGGAGAATGCTAAATGGACTTTATCTGATGTTTCAAAATTTAAACTGAAATCTAAAGCGGAGAAACAAATGACACGTACCCCCGTATTCAAAAGAGAGTTATGACTTGCTAAGAGTGCACGGGTCTTGTCCTGCTTCCCTCTAGTTCGCAGGGGTTCACTAGAGGGAGGGGGTTCCTGGGAAGGGATTGTTAGTAAGAACAGCTGCAGTGTATCCCCTCCATAAGGAGGTATGGGACGGACCACCCCACTTCAAGCCAAGGGAGGAGGAGGGCAGTACGTGAATACTTAGAGAGACTGAGGGTCCGTGTTTTCCAGAAATGAAACTTGGTCTCTTATTCCCAGCTGGATGCCTGCTAGAATGCAAAAGCTCTTAGTTCTGTATCCAGAAAAATGCAGCAGAGCCAAGCACAAGTTTATAAGAGAGTCTCATGTGGGCTTCCAAGGGCTAAGTATCTCTGTGATAAAGACAGACGCTGGCTGGAAAGGCTTCTGTCAGCACAGTAGGGTAGGGACATTACCAGGATTTGGAGTGTTTCCTCTGGGTCATCTGGATCATAGGGACGTGGCAGTCACTAGGATTGTTTACACATATTCCAGTTCTTCTCTCCATCCAGACTTCATTCAAAGTAGACTTGAGTATGTGGCCAGCTTTGGCAGGGAGAGGTATTACCTCTGGGTAAAAAAGTGAAGAGCCAGCATGGGATTCCTTACCATGTTCTTTCCTTCTGGCCTGGTGATCAGAGAAGCCGGAGTCAGGATGGAGTCCCCATGAGCCTAGGTTCCTGAATGACTGTGAGAAGGACAGCCCCTCTGCTGACCCACCAGGGACGTGAAGCATGAGGAAGAGCTTAGGAGCCGTGGCAGCATAACCCAGCCTGTCCTGACTAATACAAGAAGATAGCACGATCCCAGAAGAATCTCCTCCAAGAGGTGGGCTGTGTGGAGGCTCCTTACCCCAGCAGAAAAAGATGTGCCACTGGAGCAGCAAATGAGAGGAAATGAAAGCAGTCAGTTGATAATGGATTTTCTGAGTCAAGGCAGAACACTCTGTGGAGGTCCCCAGAAGCTTGGTGGAAGAGGAGGGGCAAGTAGTATCTTTAGAGAACTCACAAAGTACCCCCACAGGAAGAAGAGCATTTTAACACCTGTCATGGCAGAGGACAACTGACAGTCAAGTATAAAAGAAATATTTTTGCCACTTTTCTTCTTCTACTGTCTTTCTAACCTTAACTGGAAGGAACCAAGAGCCACAAAGACTATGGGGATAACTATGGAGCAAAAAGAGTGAAAGAGTAGACCAGACCCCTTCCCTACTGCATGACTAGGGAGCTGGTGTCAGGCTCATGCTGAGGGAAGGGAGAAAGCTTGGAACTGGATATGAATTGGAAGTGTTAATTTAGATTGGGCTGAACCTTTTGGTATTTGAAAATGGGACTATTTTAGAAGTAACCAAAAATTAATGGAATGTGCTCAAGATATTGTCCAGGGCTGGAACAATTTCAATGAAGTGATAGGAGAAAAATGAAGCTGATTTCTGAATATTCCCTAACAAGTTCGACCAATTCAATAAACAGGCTCTTGTTCCTCAATAAAATCCTTAAAATGTGAATGTTCCTTGGGATTTAACCTGGGCCTGCCTTCAACCACCTGCATGGCTTCTGTGCTGGTTTGAAGCTGTTATGTACCCCCAGAAAAGCCATGCTCTTTCAATCCTAATCCAAATCATGTGAGTTTATACCTATTGTGGGTGGGACCTTTTGATTAGGCTGTTTCCATGGAAATGTGATCCCACCAATCCAAGGTGGGTCTTAATTAGCTTACTGAGTCCTTTAAGAGGGGAACATTTTGGAGAAGCCTGAGACACAGATGCTTGGAGATGCTGAGAGAGCTGTTACAGAGAGCAGAGAGGCTTGGAGACAGACAGAATCTCAGCGAGGAGGCCACTGAAACCAGGAGCTGAAAGCAACGAAACCCAGGAGCATAGGGCAGCAGATGCACCCTCTGCCTTCCCACGTGACAGAAAAACCTCAGAAGTGATCAGCCTTTCTTGAGCGAAGCTATCCTGTTGTTGATACCTTGATTTGGATGTTTTCATGGCCTTAGAACTGTAAATTTGTAACCTAATAAATTCTCCTTGTAAAAGCCAATCCCTTTCTGTTATATTGCATTCTGGCAGCATTAGCAAACCAAAACAGCTTCCAATTTCCATGGCTATGCTTATCCCCAAACTTGAATTTCAGACACTGGCCACACTCCTGTGTAATAGAACAAGGGAAACTGTTACTCATAACTGCCTACTGGACAGTGACACTGGGATAGCTCGTGGGAATCATGCCAATTGATGCATTGTCACCCAGCCTGCATTCTTCAAAGCTACTCATTGTTGTGTTCTCTTTATTTCATTGTCTAAGGTAGAAAACTTGGATTTTTCCTCTGAGTGGTTCATAATATCCCATCATTTGTCAAGTTCTATCTACTCTGCTTTCTAATTATTATCTCAAATCTGTACATTTATCTTCATCCCCACAGTGACATCACTGGTCCAAATCCTCTCTATCTCCCATTTGAATAACTGTACCAGTTTCTATCTGGACTCTCTGCTTCTAGTCTCACTGAATTCCAATCCATTCTTTTCACTGCAGCCTCAAGTGAGCCTTATAGTGTGAGTCATTCATTCAACAAATGTGTATGGCATGCCTACTGTGTGCCAGGACCTGTGCTAAGTTCTAGGGAGAGGAGCAGAGCACAAAACAGAGTTACTGCCCTCATGGACTTTACATTTTAATGAGAAGAGGGTAGACATTAAACAAACAAAATCATCTATGTCCATGATCTAACAGTGGCTGTAGTTAGAGGATTTAAAAATATATAATTATGTATTAAGTATACATGGAACTTATCTGTGTATTATGTGTATGTGCATGCTACATTAATAGAAATACACTGTTTTGATTTAGTGGGTTTAGGAGAATTATTTTGGCTGACAAAGTATTTAAAAACACAGACTAGAAAATTGGTTATAAATCGTTTATAATTTCTGCAACCAAACAATTGAGCTAAACTAAGAGTATGAGGATTTGACAACATGGTGCCTGAAAAGGAGGTCTTGCCAGGGCTCAGATGTACAGGCAACATTCCCAGGGGCCTGTGTCACAGAACCACCCCATCCTCATATTAATGATATCGTAGTGAGAAAAGCTATGTGCAAATGAAGAACTATAATTAGGGGTGGACAGCCTCTGAAACTTTCTGAGGAGTGAAGATCTGTATACCTCCCATGGATTTAACCCCAACCAGTGTAAGCAGACTGGGTGTCTTTCAATCTATGCTTTTGCCCAGTAGCATCACTTCCTGGAAGTACCCTTGGTCTAGGAGACAGTAAATCTTATTTTCCTGATATTTGTGAATTAGCTTTGGTTATAAATTGATAGCTTGCTACCTGATTGCTCTCTCTGGCCCTGCCAACCTAAAAAGTGTCAAGAGTACACTTTTTAGGGATAGGGAGATAGGAAATCGCCTTAGTTAGAATAGCCTAGGTTGGCTATAGTCACCAACAATCTCCAAATTTCAGAGGCTCAACACATACGATGTTCTTTCCTACTCCCCTGCGGACTGTTGCAGGTTGACAGAGGAGCTCCATGCCACCTAATCACTCAAGGCCTCAGGTGGTGTATTCTGGCTCCATCATCTGGCTTGTGGCTGATCACGTTGCATTTGGGGGAGGAGAGTGGAAATTCACATTGGGGTTTTTGCTGCCTCCCCCCTCAAAGTGACAAAGTCCCTTCTGCCCACACTTGATTAGCTTATACTAGCTCCATGACCCAGATTAATTGCAGGGGAGCTGGGAATCAGAGCTTCCTATATGCTCAGGAAGGAAAGGAGAGCTGGGTATTGTGAGAATTGATAATGTCTACCGCCTAAGTTAATGGTCACCTTGTTGAGAAAGCCTCTCCTGACCAATACTCCCCAAGTCCCAGGCCATGTAAGATGCTATTTATATGTGTTTCCACAGCCCCTGTATGTCCTCTTTCATATCAGTTAGTGTACACTATTTATTGCTTATTTCTGATCTTGACTTATTAGCTCTCCCTCTGCCTAAAATATTCTTGGCCCTCTACCTGGAAAACACCTACTTTTCCTATAGGTCTCAGCTCAGATGACTTCCCATGGTCATGAGGAAAATTTAAGTTAACCTAGTACCTGGAGTTTTTCTCCTTACAAAATTATTTGATAAAGAAACTAGAGCCTGTAAGGCAAATAGAAGCGGATCTTAGGGGAGGACAAAGCAAGAAGATACCAAAATATCTTATTAAAAAAAAAACCCCAAAACAGAGATTTTTCAGAAATACCTAAATGAGAATTAAAAAATGAGGGAGTGAAGCCTAAAGAGTGTAGTTACTGGGCAAAAAGTGGCAAATTTGGCATTAAAAATGGTTACAATTTTTGGTATTCCACATACATGAAATACTAGGATAAGTAAATTCATACAGACAGAAGTTGATTCAGGGTTACCAGGGGTGAGGGGAGAAGGGAATGGGATGTTTTCATCTAATGGGTGCAGCTTCTGTTTTGGGTGATGGCGAAGCTTGGCAGTAGATGAGGGTGATGGTAGCGCTACCTTGTGAGTGTGATTAATTGTCCTAATAAAAATAGTTAAAATGGCAAATTTTATGTTGTAAACACATTAGCACAGTAAAAATTACCTCCCCCCAAAATGATTCCAATAATTGGAAAATACTGTATTTGTGAGAGGAGCCATGATCCATGGTGATTTTCAGAATGTAGAAGGTATGAAAACATTGTTCAAAGGGTGGTACGGGATCCTGCCGTGAAGGGTACCCACGTAGGACATGGGGAGGTTAAGGTGCTGCCATGGCAGCTGATGGAGGGAGTTCCTGAAAATCAAGAGAGTCAGTCGGCATGGGGCTGATGAGTTCATCCAAGCACACACCACCCACAAGCTGACAGTCATTTGCAAGAACAAGCCAGGAAGTTATTGGAAGATGCTTACAGAGATGCCGACTTGCACCATGTAGCTTGTAATATGGTGGAAAAATCCTGGCAACATTTGTTACCTTTACAAATGGGAGAGTGGTCAGCAATATTTTTCCATTATTTCCCCAAAGGAATGGGGAACAAGCTGGCCACATGACCTTCTTGGTGACTACAAGCTCCAGCATGACTTGTCCTGGCCCCCTTATTGAAGATATCACAAAGCAAGATGCTAGTGTTGGCATCGTGGACAAGTTGCTAAGCCAGCCAGGACCCTGCCTCCATGCACTGAACCCCACTTCCACGGACTTACTCACTGAGGACTCTGACCACAGCTGTCACGGCGAGGAACTGACTATGACCTCCTCTTTGCCCCCTTTTTTTACCTTGATGTCATGAGAGTTGAGGGAATGTAAGTGACTCATAAACTTCTCAGATGAGACCCTGTGTGAATGTAAATGTTGTCTTTGTTATTTCTTTTAGTTGGGATGGTAATGAATCACACTGCTCTGTTTTGGGGTGCTCTGTGCGCCACAGGGACCCAAGAAGTCAGTTTCAGAGTGTTGGCCTCTATATTTTCCTTCTCCTTCGGCTCTGTGAGTTAAAGCATTAAAGAAAGAAGAGTTTCTTTTTTCCCCACCCAAAATGCGTCACTTTCCAGAGAGAACTAAGTTTTCATTCGTTTTGAAGCTGGAAATTTGAAGATTGGGGGTGAGACTATTTGACATTTGCCTTTAAAATGATGCAGCTCTAGCTTCAAAATCATCTGGGAGTAAGAATGTTGGGTATTGGAGGATGACACACAACTTGGCTTGGCTAGCCTGGAGAGATTCTGGTATTTCTGCACAATTGATGAGGTTTGGCTTATCCCTTCTGCTCTTTTTGCCTGGCAAGTGTGAATGGAGAATGTGGGGAAGCAGCAAAGGTCAGGGCTTGGGGATCAGCCTCTAAACTCATAGAATTTTAAAATTGGAAGAGGTGTTAGAGGCTGCCACTAACCATTGTATGAAGCCATCTGCCACAGAAAAAATCCATTTAAAATGGCAATTTAAAAAGATTATGGTGACTCAACGGGGCTCAGAGTAAGAAATGAGAAAATCAACAGATTATGAATTAACTAATTAAAACTCATTTTTACCTAATTATTCAGGAACTTTAAAAAAAAGGATGATATGGGACTAATGAAAATTTATTGAATGAATGAATGAGTTGTATTTTGATACAAATAGAAAATGGTCATTTATATGAAAATTCCTACTAAAGGAAAAAAAACAGTGCTGGCTTTACTTGTGTGAAAAACAATAATATTTAAACTTTTATTTCAGACATAAAAAATGGATTTGTTGTATCAGAAGTATTTTTATAATCAAAGAAGAAATTCCTGTCTTTGCTCATTTTTAAACTTTAAAGTAAGGTTATGGACTTATTCTAGGGAGCTTTTATCCTATCTGGGTTGTTTATATATAATTTGGCTCAAGGGTAGAAGAATTCAGCTGAGATAACTTCCTGTAACTACTTCAGGCATATAATTCTTTAAGGTGGGTTTTATGAGTCGGTTATGAATATGTTTATACTATGTTACTCTTAATTCAGTGAAAACTTGGGAGAGCTTTGTGAATGGACATCCTGAAAACAAAATGTTTATGATGCATTAAATGTGGATTTGCCTCAAAGACATAAGTTTCTGTAACTATGGGAACCTGGGAAACTTTCAAAAGTATGTATGGAATTAGCACTAACCTAGTTTACTTAAGGTTTTCTATGTTATACCCTAACTTGCAACCATTTTCTGTGTTAGAAATAAGTCCACCAGCTGAAAAATATATTAAAGGAAAGATCTGTGCTCATGTCAAAACTATTCTGGAATAGTACAACTTCAAAGTTTGGGTTTCTATTACTGGATGAATAAAAGCAAAATGCTGCCCGTAAATGGACAGTTGAGGGCAAAAGCAGAAAGGGTAACGAAATATTACAACCAAAAAAATAAATGGAAGAGCTGGCAAGAGAACTGGGAAACGGTGAATGGGGGGATGTAAAATTAGCTGAAAATAGAGGCAGTTGTAGGAACATTCCTTTTCAGTGGGCAGCTCAAACGCTAATGCTTTTACAAGACGTTCAGGCTTTGACTAAATAATCCTGGGAATTTAGACCCAGAAACATATTTGGGAAGGTATGGGAGAATTAACTTGAAAACCCATACTTCAGTTGACTCAGATAGGAGCTGGGAACATAAAATCTGTGATGTACTAGCATGCCCCATCTACGAAACTATTTACTAAAGTGGCAGGCCCGTGAATCTTTATATGTTTCTCTTCTCTGCCCTCTGGAGCTCATGTGTCTTACCGAGAGCTCCATCAAACAACCACCTCTTGCCTGTTCTGCCAGATTGGCACTATATCATCTATGTATGGAATCAACTATGATTGGATCAATGTGACTGGATCAATATGATGATGCAGGCTCTTTGGATTGTATGACAGAGGGAAGAGAATAAACATCGCCTTGGGGCAAAATGGTGAATGCATATTGTTGTCTCTTCCCTGTCAAAGTGAACTCATTTTGGCTCTCTTTTTTGACTTGTGAGAGAAAAGAATGCAATTATCAAATCAATGGCTGCATAGCTGAGGCCTTATTAATATGCCCCATCATCAAGACCATGTTACATAAAGCAGTTGCTATTGGAGCAACTGCTTGATTGAGCTTGTGGAAGTTACTCTCGAGAATCCATATAGTTTCTAGAGGGTCAGACTGGTGAATCAAGAGGGTACAGGAGAGGGGCAACCAGCCACGCATCCTCCAGCTCTTCTGTGGTGGTACTGATCTCTACTATAATTTCTTGGATGCAATATTGGAGGTTTTTTGTTTGTTTTTTAATATTAATTTTATGTACACATACAATATTGTTTTTAATTCACTCTCTTCGTGAATTGCTAGGCAATTTAAGAGGTTCCCATTGGGCTTTCCCACTAGCCAAGATTGTGCCCAACTACCATACATGAAAGTCCTAATTTTGTACTCAAGAATTTGTGCATATGACCATGTACAGGGTTCATGGACTCTGTAAAGTGGACTTTAGACAGACTCCATAAATTATTGGCTGCTCAAGGCCCCTACTCTGATAGGGTGCTGTGATTACTTGTTAGGTATCAATGCCAACTCAGGTGGTGTGTCCAGTAGCCCTTAAGAAGTGTGGCTATTCCCTTTTCTCCAGGCATTTGAGTAAATGGCTATACATCCCTGTGGGACAGGACTGGGAAAGTTCTACAGCCTATACTTGCCTCTGAGATGCAGAGTTCTGCCTCCTGGGAACTCAGCCACCTCTTCAGTCACTGGATTCTTGATCTGAAAATTCAGGTCTGGGAACTGAACAGTGAATCTTGAATTTTTATTGGGGCAACTACCCTCATTCCTGCTTATCCATCCTTGCACATTTCTGATTATAGATATTAAAGGGCACTCCCATTGAATTTCTCCTAGGGATACCATATCCTATTAACAATTTTCACAACCTCCCTCTTGACATCTCCTTCACCCATAATAGTAGCTCCAATAACGGTAGTCTCCTAGCTTCTGGCAGTTAAGTATTTCTACGTGATTTCTGTCCTTTAGGCTAGCATCCCCATGGCTACTCATAAGCCCAACTCTCTGGCAACCTCAACCCTGGCCTTCTGAGGAGAACCACCACTAAACTTCTTAAAGATGCTGGTGTCCCTCTCACCAGTGCATTCCTGATGGCCTTGGAGAATGATGTATCCGCTTGGCCCTCCAATGGAACATAATTCCTTATTGGGTCTTCTAGCCTCACATTATAAATCCATTGAAAACTATCTCTTCCCCACTTCTTTTTATTCCTTCCTCCACCATCTGCTATGGCAACTCAAACAGATCAACTTCACAAGCCATCACCTCCAGGCTTCTACCCATTTCCTGAGGAGTCCTTTCTTAGTGTTAAATCCCATGTCCCAAGAAAATGCTTCAAGGCTTTTAGAGAGCCTTTTAAGCTTTTTCTGTTTGTTTTTTCCACCTTGCCATTTCCTGTTTGTCAATTCCCCTTTGTTTTTCATTACCTCTCTATAAAGCATCAATAGAACTCTGAAATAAGCAGCCAACTCCAGTATTTTGGAAGCATTATTTTCTCCATACCTTTCAAATGCCTAAGTCTCTACACTAGCAAAGCCACTTCCCTCCACCAGGATGTTTTCCCAGATCACAACAAGTAAAATATTCAGCAATTTTATGGTCAACTTATGCCAGGAGTACCCATCCCCCATGTTCCACTTAGGATCAGGTCCCCTTGTCATCCTGCTGAGAGTGAATCAGTTCCCAAATTCCATTTTACTGCCTCCTTTTTTGGACCACTTCTACCAACCGTGTCCTCTGAGAAGTAGACAGTAAGCCAACTTTGACATGAAAAATATTTGTTGGGAAAAACATTTGTGAAGGATAAAGGGGAGAAAGAAGAAGGGTAAGTAGGAAGAGGCTTCAGTTCATAATGCAGGTCTGAAACCTATGAAGGAAGGGAAGGGGGGAAGATAGGGCAGGAAGAGCCCTAGGCTGCAGTACAGTTCTGAGAAAGTCTTGGCCATGCTGATGGCAAGTCCTGAGCAGATTACCCATTAGAGGAATCATGTGTCAGACAGAGATGGCCTGGCTGCAGTACCAGCCACTCTGGTCAACGGTTGGCTAGGAGAGACCAGCAGGGAGCATGCCCACAGTGTGAATGATGCAAATTCAGAGGTGTGGAAGCTGGCTAAAGGGTGTCAGCCAACTGTACTTCATACAGTGTGTTCTCATAAATGGAAATCTGAGCAAAATACCTCCACAATCGAGTCTAAGTGTCAGGAGCAGAAAGAAAAGAAGCCAAGGCCAGGAGACTAGGTAGAAAATGGAATGGAATGGGAGCCTGGCAGGGAGCATTGAGAGTAATAAGCATAAGGATATGCAAATTTTAACAAACATTCACATAGGTATGACTTGGTGAACTGGTTTAATATTATAATAAGCACAAATAAGCCTATGCAGGTACATGGACAGCCATGAGAAATTAGACAGGAGATAAAGAAGGAGACAACAAATCTACAAAAGTTGGATGAAAGATTAAGAAGGCATAGCTGTGTAGAGCTATTTAATTTCAGGGGAAATCATCCTATAATCTTCAACAGACCCGGGAGGACAATTATCATCACAAAAAGAATAATCCAGGTTGAGTATCATCTGTTTAAAGAGGTAAATAAATACCTCCTTGTTTCTGGCTGCTAAAACAAATACCATGTAATGGGTTGGCTTAAACAGTGAGAATGTACTGGCTCATGGTTTTGAGGCTAGGAGACATCCAACATCCAGGATGTCATCCAGGCATCGTCAAGGTGATGCCTTCTCCTAGAAGACTGTGGCATTCGGGGGCTGGCTGCCAGAAATCCCTGATCCTTGGTTTTTCTGTCACTTGAAAATGTACCTGGCAGCCTCTCCTGGATTGCCAGTTCTGTTAACTTTCAGTTCCTGGGTGGTTCCTCAGGCTTCTCTCTCTGTAGCCTTCCCTATAAGGCCTTCTGTATTAGGATTAATACTCATTGTGATTCAGTTGGGCCACAAATTGAATACTTTGAACTAACCTCATCAAAAGGTCCTCTTTACAATGGGTTCATACTCACAGGAATGGACTAAGTTAAAAACATGTCTTTTCTGGGGTACGTGGCTCCAAGCCACTACACTCCTTAATGTAATGTATATTTTTTAAAAGATTTTCAACAAGATTTTATTTTATTTGCTTTACCATCACATACTTTAGAGTAAGAGCTTTAAAATATTTTTTAAAAATGTGTTTAGATTAAGACAAAAGAGAAGTCTATATACCTTGTGGCTATATTTAAACTAAGAAAAGATATTTGTATTAAGGAACATCATTTAGTTGTGGCTTTTAATAGACAATGTGTTTTGTGGCACAAAATTAGATTTGAGACTATTATGTGCTGTTAAATTTTGAGCAGCAGAAGCATTCATCTCTCTGTTATCATCAACACCACCATCATCTGACCCATCTTATGTATCCTTATTACTACTTACATCAATACTTTCCATTCCCTTGATGGCTGTCCTAAGTCTGGATGCAGTACGGAAACAGACATGGGTTCCTGTACTCAATCTGACTCACTCTAGCTTCATGACATCAGGCGTTGTACTTAACATAACTGTTAGTTACCTTAGCTATAAGATACTCCCATATATATATAATATTATTATAATACCCACTTCAACTGTGCCTGTAAGAATTAAATAGATGTAAATCACCTATGTGGACTACAAATTTTAGTGGCCTGCCATTCTTCCTCTTCTGAATGGAAAAAATGAGAAGGTATAAAGTTCGATGCATCCAATTTTCTTATAATAGACTTCTCTCTCACCCCTACTACTTTATTGAAGTCACTCTTATTCAATGATACCAGGAGCTTCCTAACTGCCAAATATGATTCCCTCCTTTTCAGGCTTTATTCTGTTTGTCCCCTCTGCTGCATTGGCAGGTTGGCCACAGTCTCCTTGAAATATTTTGCTTCCTTAGCTTCTCTGAAGTTCCTCTCTCCAAGTTCACTTCCAATTGTTTCCTTTCTAATTTTTGTGGTTTCTTTTATGGCAGGTGTGTCATGGAGTGCAAGGAAAGAAGGGTCAGTAGCAGAGAGCAGTGAGTGGTGAGTTGGTCCAGTTGTGATTCAAGAAGCAAGGCAAAAAAGCAACCAAAGTCAATACTGTGAAGACAAAGAAAGCTAAGGAAGGGATGTGGTGAAAGCTATGACCGAGACACTGGAACCGAGGTTCAGGAACTGGGGTACTCCTCTAATGCAGTAGGAGACAGGAATATAGAGAGCAATTCCAAATGGAAGGCAACTATTTTTACTTGATACCTTGTTAATTTTCACCTGGCTCTGTTTCCTAAGCTAGCACATAGGTAGTATAAGCAGAGTCCTAAAGGAACTGCTAAATACCATCCACTTTCTTTTCCTTCTCCTTGCCTAAAATAATGTTTTCCCCTAAGGTTCTTTTTCTTGGACTTCTTGTTCAATCTACATGCTCAGCCTGGATGATTTCATCCTGTCTAATTTTTTAAATACCAAGTTCTCTTCTGGCTACTGTTTATCTTTATTTATATGCCCTGCAGTGTTTTAAGCTTTGCAATTGAATTTGGTGGCCTTACTTTCTAAACTTTGTTCTGTTTCAATTGTAGGATCACCACTTATCCAACCTTTCACATTAGAAACCACAGTGCCATACTTAACTTGTTTCTCACTGCTGACACCCAATATGTCATCAAGACTTTTTAAAAAATATTAAATACTTATTAATTATTATTATTAATATCATTGATGCTATGACAGCCTTTTATGTAGCCTTTGGGCTGGGCATTCTCCTAAGCTCTTTATATGCAGAACCTCAACTAATTCTCATAGCAGCCTTTAATCATAGCCTCATGGATAATGTTATTTTCTTGGTTTTAGAGAAGAGTCTGCGGCATGGCATATTTAACTTGCTCATTTTTTTCAATAGCTTGCTCTGGTTAAATAATTGAATCTAGGTAGCTTGACTCCAGCTCTTGCTCTCCTCACCATTAGATTCTGCTTCTACATTGCTCTACCATATTCCCCTCAGAAAAGTCTCACAAATCCAGCCCTCCTCTGGCTACAATACACCAGGCTATATATTTGGACTGAAGAAACAGGTGGGTTTGCATTGGAAGCCTGGGGCTTCTCCCTGCCTGCTGTGTGACTTTAAGCAAGCTACCTGAATGTTCAGCCTTTGATTCCTCAATGGTAAATAGGTACAGTGTTAGGTATATCATGGGTTGATTATAGAGTTAAAAATGAAATAAAATAAAAAATATAAAGAAAAGAAGAATAAAAGCTTAGGTAATCTTTGAAAAGCGCTATATGCTTAATTGCTGTTATTGTTATTATTTTACTCCAGTATAAGCCCTGAAATGTTCTTACTCTGTTTCAAAAAATTCTTAACTGGTCTCCCTGACACATGACACTATTAGTCCCTCCATTGTCATCAGAACTATTTTTTTAAACTTATTTTATTGTGAAAAATAACATATACACAAAAAAAGCAATATGTTTCCAAGTCCATCTTAACAAGTAGTTATACAACAGACCTTGAAATTTGATAAAGGTTATAGTTTTACGAGTTTTCATTTTTCTTCTAGCTGCTCCAAGACACTAGAGAACAAAAGGAATGCCAATATATTGATTCAGCAGTCATATTCATATGTTAAATCCTATCTTCTCTATTATACTCTTCCTTCCCTTTTTCTTTCCTTTTTTTGTGAAAAATAACATATATACAAAACAATAAATTTCAAAGTACATTGCCACAATTAGTTGTAGAACAGATTTCAGAGTTTGGTATGGGTTATAAATCCAAAATTTTAGGGTTTTATTTCTAGCTGCTCTGAGGTACTGGAGACAAAAAGAAATATCAACATACTGATTCAGCACTCATACTCATTTGCTAAACCCAACCCTCCCTGTTTAACTCCACCATCACCTTTGATCTCTCTCCCACTCTTTAGGGGTATTTAGGCTATGGCCATTCTAACTTTTTCATGTTGGAAGGGTCCGTCAATAATATGGGATAGGGAGATGTTCTGGAGAGGCTGGTCCTTCTGCATTTCAGGGTTTATCTGGTCCAGGGACCCATCTGGAGGTTGTAGGTTTCTGGAAAGTTACCCTAGTGAATGGAACCTTTGTAGAATCTTATATAATGCCCTAGGTGTTCTTTAGGATTGGCAGGAATGGTTTGGGTTGGGGTTTGGCAAGTTATGATAGTAGCAATGTCTAATTGAAGCTTGCATAAGAGTAACCTCCAGAGTAGCCTCTTGACTCTACTTGAACTCTCTCTGCCACTAAAACCTTATTTGCTCTACTTCTTTTCCCCCTTTTGGTCAGGATGGCATTGTTGATCCCACAGTGCCAGGGCCAGGCTCATTCCTGGGAGTCATATCCCATACCGCCAGAAAGACTTTCACTCCTGGATGTCATGTCCCACATAGTGGGGAGGGCAATGGTTTCACTTGCAGAGCTGGGCTCAGAGAGAGAGAGGCCATATCTGAGCAACAAAAGAGGTCCTCCAGAGGTGACTCTTAGGCACACCTATAGGTAGGCTAAGCTCTTCCACCTCATACATAAGTTTCACAAGAGCAAACCTCAAGATCCAGGGCTTGGCCTGTTGATTTTGGTGTTTCTAACGCTTGACACAGTATCAGGGATTTCCCCAGTGGTAAAGTTTAATAGTTCCATATTGTTTCTCCTATCCCTCAAGGGACTTTGCCAATACTTTTTGATTACCTGCTTAACATATTCTGGGATGTATCCAGGCATTACATTAAGCTTTACAGGATTAAAGTCTTTCATTCTTATTCTGGGCTCCCTGTGTTTGGATTGTTTAAATGATCTATCTAGACAGGTTGAGTTAGATTATGTGCTACTGAAAATTTAGGTTCTGTACAAAATAAACCTTTTTCCTTGGTCTCAAAGAGTAGGTGAAGTTCTAAAATACAGACAATGTCTTCCTTACCCTTTATTCTGAATTACCTTAATCCTGACCTGATCAGCTTTGTTCTTATCTCTATATACCAGGTTATACATATAGAAAACAGCCCCTCAAAATCAAGAAATAACAATTACCACTCCAGACTAAATGGGACTGCTATAAGAGCTTAGAGTTTAGACCCCAGTTTCCTTATAACTATTTTCCAAATCAGATGATACAATATTTGCTCTTTTGTTTCTGGCTTATTTTGCCTCACCAAATGTCCCACAGGTTCATTCACATTGTTGCATGCCTCACAACTTCGTTCCTTTTTGTAGCAACACAGTGTTCAATCATATGTTTCCACCATCATTCGTCAATCTGCTTCTCAGTCAATGCATCTTTCAACCACCTCCATCTGCTGGGCCTCATGTATGATGTCCAAAGTCAACAGTCCATCAATTTTAGATAATTTTATTGTTCCCAGGAGAAAGATAGCCAATACACACACCCTCACCAAA